>PVJC01039731.1:0-16119 GCA_004026665.1 Murina feae | reverse complement strand
ATCAACAGGTGAATGGATAAATAATATGTGGTCTACACATACAAGGAAATATTATTCAGCCTTAAAAGGGAAGGAAATTTTGCAATAAACTGCAGGACAGATGAAACTAGGACATTATGCTAATAAAATAAGCCAATTACAAAAATGCAAATATTATCTGATTCTACTTATATTAGGTACTTAAAATAGTCAAAATCTTAAAGAAAGAAGAGAGAATGGTGGCTGCTAGAGCTGTGAAAACTGGAGGATGGGGAGTTATCTATATATATAAAAGCCTAACATGGTAAGTGTCTGACTAAATGGTCAACCGACTGGTTGCTATGATGTGCACTTATCACCAGGGGGAAGATGTTCTGACCAGTAGGTTAGCTTGCTGTTGGGGTCTGGCTGATCGGGACTGGGTAAGATGGGGCTGGACAAGGTGGGTCTGGACATGCCCTGGAACCCCCTCCCTCGGCCCCTCCCATGGCCCCTCCCTGACCACTGGCCCTGATTGACCCCGACTGGGACTGGGAAAGATGGCTCTAATAAGCCCAATTCACTGGTCAGGCAAAGGGACCCCACCTATGCACGAATTTCGTGCACTGGGTCTCTAGTTGTTTAATGAGTACAGAATTTCAGTTTTGAAAGATGAAAAGAGTTCTGAAGATGGATGGTGGTGAGAGTTGCACAACAGTGTAAATATGTACTTAATGCCATGAATTGCACACTTAAAATTGTATATTTTGTGTTTATATTTTACCACAATTTTCTAAAAACAAAGAGTATTTACTATTTGAGTCCATTTATTTTATATAAATTTCTAGAAAATGTAAATTAATGTACAATGGAAAAGCAGATTATCAGGAGAGAGGACATGAAGGGGCAGAAGTGAGATTACAAAGGGGCATTGTCTTGATTGCGCTTTTACAGGTTTTATATGTCAAAACTTATCAAATTGTATGTTTCAAATATGTGCAGTTTTTGCATGCCAACTAAACCCTTAATAAAACTCATTGAAAAAAATCACTTCTGAAATTACTAGCTGAGTGTCTGGGATTTGGGGGAGGGGTGTCTTTTTTATTTTTTGGTTGTGGGATTTGTCTCTGACGGAAATGTTCCCTGGCCTCACCAGCTGGTAGATTCAGATGAGGTCATGCTATTGATAATAACCCATAATTCCTTGATTTTTGCTCCACCTGATAGTGTAGAATTTCATCCCTACACTCACCTGCGCACATTCAGATACTTTTGGGAGTCCCCAGGAACCAGTAGGCAGGATTGTATTTGCGCTAAAACAATTTATTTGTGCCCTAATCTCACCGAGTCCTCCATGAAACCTGTATCCTCAGGTTATGCCTATAGTTTTTCTTTCCATCAAGTTCTCACACACGGTCAAGGGGCCAGACCAGGAGCAACCTCAGACAAAGACCTGTATATCTTCTCTTTCCCTCCCTATTCCTCTCCCCTTGGATCCCTCCTCCCAAACTGCCAATAGATTCCTGCATCCTGCCCTATAGGTTCATCAGACTTGCCCAGAGAGATTGATTTCCACTGGCTAACTCAAGTGACTGCAACTTCCAATCCACATATATCAAGATGCCAGTGTTGACATATCTGCTGGGGCCTCTGGATTTAAGTTCTCCATGCATTCATTTGTTTTGTTTTGTTATGGGGTATTTTTTCTAGGGACTTACCCTTGGGATAACTTTTTATTTTCTGTTCACTAATCTCGGGTCCCCTGTATGTCACTAGTGGTCACTCCATCCGTAAGGTTCAGTTTTTATTCCCCTCTGGGAGGGGTGAGTCTCCCAAGTTGTTTTTTCACAGGCTATAGTAGGCATCCACAGTGATGTCTTCATGTTGGAGAAATGTCCAGCTTTGTCCAAGAAGATGTAGAAGCAGTGGTCTTTGACCTTCAGAGGCAACATGGCAGGGACTTTACCCCATTGGGCCATGCAAGATACCTGGTTCAAGGATAACAGTGAAATGGGCACCCAAGCCAAAAAGAGCATGAGTGGGAAGGGTCACCTGCTCCCCTACAGCCTGAACTCCTCTATAGCATCACTGAACGCACAGAGAGGAGGAAGAAGATCAGCACCAAGTACCAGGGTACAGATGGCGCCACAGTCCACGGCCAAGACTAGCTCAAGAGCGTGGAGCACACGTCCATGAAGCCCTGTCTGGAAACTCCACATCTGGAGGCACACTGGGACCAGAATTGAGCCAAGGCTGCCATGGCCAGGGAGGCCCAGAAGATGCCCTGGCCAGGGCAAAACAGCCTAAGAGCTATGAAGTGCCCTGCCCATGCTGGGAGAGCAGCATGCCCTGGGGCGGGTGGCCTAGTAAAGGCAGGTTCCATGCGCAGACAGGTTCTGAAACTGCAGTGGCTGACGTGGCCACCACTGCCCAGGGGCCACCATGGCCCACACAGTGCTGCTTCTGGGGGCGGGACCATCTCCATGTATGCATTTTACAAATATATAACACCTCTCCCTAGGGAAAACCTGCAAACAGGAGGCTCCATAGCTGGTGTGATAAGCTGATAGGTAAAGTATTATATTTTGGCAGAGTTAGAAATTAAGGCATCACACTATGTTCTGTACCCCTGCAAGCACCTACACTTAGACTCATTGAAAAAAAGTCATGAGATGTTAATCTACTGGAACAATAAAGGTGGGGAAATATGGGACAACCAGGAGAACTGGTTTCCTTCCCTACACCATTCTCACTGCCTAAGCTGTGAAGGAAAAATAGAAAGGAGATTGTGACATGTACGCTCAAGGCCTCCACCTTCCTCCTGCTCTGTGATCTGTGCAGGCAGGTGAGGTTCTGATACACAGTACCCCCATTAAATTGAGATGGCCGACAAGCTAGGCAACTAGGTAGAGTGATGAAGATGTTAATTAGCTTGATTGTGGTGATCTTTTCACAATGCACACATGTATCAAAACATCAAATTGTACACTTTTAAGTATATACAATTTTTATGTCAAAAATATCTCAATAAAGCTGTTGAAGTGGCGGGGAGGGTGCTAAGGGAATCTGGCTGTTTTGAGAGCACAGCCAAGAATACAAATTGTGTACCACTAGAAGTGGGAAAATCAAAAAGTGATTTCCAGGAATTCCTCTGAGTTTCCATCAGGGCAAATGTGGCCTGAACAGGGCCCAAATGTCCCCATGTGTCCAGTTGGGGAAGAGAGGTTAACTTAGGGCATGGACAGGCACACTTTCCAGGGCATCACAAAGGAAAGAACCTAAGCATTCTTCCACAGACCCCAAATTAGTTGGGTGGGTCTCTGTGTCAAGAAGAGAATGGCTCCCACAGACCTGCATGCTGCCACCTGCCAGGGCCTGGAACAGGAAGTCCTCAGCACTGGAGACATCTGAGGCAGAAATGAGAGAGACCTCCCCTCTCCAGTGTGTGGTCAATTGGACCTGTCGCGAGTTTCTCCCTCCTGGAATCCCAGACTGCCTGAGTCCTGACAGCAGTACTGGAGGAAGAGGGCATGGAATCCTGAGGTAAATTCTGAATTAGACCCTGACTGAGTTAATAATTGGCCTAAGAAATTAATGGACAGAGGAGAAACATGGAGTAAGATTCAATTGAAGGCACCTGGCAGATCAGAGATTTAGATTTAGAAATTAAATGTCATGACTCTAAAATGCTTCTGCCACCCTGGGCCCTGCAAGGGTAACTGCTCACTATGCCTGGAAAAATCAGATAGCATCTTTGCTCCCCAAAGTACACCTTTGGGATTCAGTTTTTTCCTTTCCTCCTCTCTAACAGTTTGCCTCCTTAGAGTTGTATCAGGCGTTATACACTCGATGGGGGGGGGGGGGGCCAGAGGCGCGGGATCCCTCAGCCCAGCTTATGCCCTCTCACAGTCTGGGACCCCTTGGGGATGTCCACCTGCTGGCTGAGGCCCACTCCCCTGGAGATCAGGCCTAAGCTGTCAGTCAGACATAACTCTGGCAGCCCAGGAGCCCTCAGGGGATGTCTACTTGCCAGCAGGGGAGCAGGCCTAAACTTCAGTCGGACACCCTTAGCACTGTTGAGGAGGCAGGAGAGGCTCCTGCCACCGCCTCTGTGCTGGCAGCTGTCAGACTGGCTTGTGGCTGAGCAGAGCTCCCCTTATGAGAGCCCACTGACCACCAGGGGGCATCTCCTGCATTGAGTGCCTGCCCCCTGATGGTCAGTGTGTGTCATAGTGACCAGTCATTTCCAGTCGTTCTGCTGTTAGGGTCAATTTGCATATTAACCTTTTATTATATAGGACAGAGGCCTGGTGCATGGATGGGAGTTGGCTGGTTTGCCCTGAAGGGTGTCCTGCTGGGGTTCCTGGCCAGCCTGGGTGAGGGGCTGAGGGCTGTTATCAGGCTGGCCATGGCCACAGGCTGGAAGCAGGTATCTGGGATTTATTTAACTTCTAAATTGAAACTTTGTTGTCTTGGCCCTGCTCAAAGCCGCTGGCTGGAAGCAGGTATCTTGGTTTATTTACCTTCTGTAATTGAAACTTTGTGGCCTTGAGTGAAGCTTAGAGCCCGCAGGATAGGTGGGAATCTTGGCTTCCTCCATTGCTGGGGCAACGCAAGCCTCTTGCCTTGCTACAGCTCCCTGGCTGCCGCCATCTTTGTGATGGAGTGAGGGTTAATTTGCATATTACTCTTTTGTCTGGGCAGAAGATGCCAAAGCCCCTCCAATCGCCAGCTTCACAGAGCCCAGGCCTCTGCGATCGCCAGCTCTGATCCTGCTCTTGCCATCGCCAGCTCTGCCCTTGCCCCACTGGCAGCCTCTGGCCAAGGCTACAGGCCTGGGCAGAGGACCCCCAGACCCCTGCATTGCCAGCTCCACCCGTGCCCAGACCTCTGTGATCTCACGCTCCACCCCTGACCCTCTGATCACTGGCTCTGCCCCTGCCCAGTCCCTGAGATCGTGGGCTCCATCCCTGCCCCACTGCAGCCTCTGGCCAAGGCTACAGGCCTCTGGCTCAGGCCTTATGCCTGGGTAGGGCACCCTCATACCCCATGATCACTGGCTCCGCCCTTGCCCATGCCTGAGGCCTCTGGCAAAGGCCCCTGGCCTGGGCAGGGGACCCCCAGTCCCTCTGATTGCCTGTTCTGCCCCTTGGGCCCCCCGCTTCTCCTGCCACCTGCCTGGTTAACAGGCCTGAGCCAGACTGGGTGCTGCCATCTTGTGGCTATGGGGCGACCATCTTTGTGATGGAGTGATGCCTAATTTGCATATTACTCTTTTATTAGATAGGATAAACCATTTGCTGCAGCTCAAAGGAATCCTACAAGACAATGATATTAGAGACAAATAAATTGCAAGTATAGCATGTCACATAATCCCTCTAATGGGTACATTTGTTCCCAAATATTCAGTGGCCCACCATGCAAGAGAATTCTGTTGTTCACCCTCTTAAACTCAGGCATGGCTATGTGACTTGCTTTGACCAATAAACATGAGAAGTGTGTGTGTCACCTCTAGGTGAAGCTTTAAGAGACAGCACAGCAAGTTTCCAGACAGAAGTTTCTCTGTCAGTCTGGGTCTCAGTGTGAAGGCGAGTTGGAGCAGGGTCATAGCCAACCTGATAAAATGTAACTTGAATAAGACTCAAACTTGTGTTCTTATAAGCCACTAATATTTGGAGGCTGTTTTTCACTGAAACCTAATCTGCCTCTGATTCATACACTACCATTCAGAGATACACAGAAATCATAACTTCTGTGCTCTATAATAAATCTATAATGAATCAGGCAGACCCCACCTAGTAGTTGATAAGAAAATTAACACTATGTCCCATCCAATTTAAACAATCCTTGTAGGCAATGTTCAATCTCTTTAATAAAAATGCTCAGTGTCTCAAACATCCTCTTCCTCCGTTTTTTACCCTAAAATGTTTTCCAGGTAGTGTGGAGAGGGGTGCAGAAGAGAATGGCTCGTGCAACTTTACGCCCATGGGAAAGAGCCAGGATCCTCAAAGGCCATCTTCTGTTTCTCCAGACCCTGACACTAACTGCCCAGCTGGAATTCTCAGCTGCAGCTGTAGCAGTCATAAATTGTGCCCTAATCTCTCTCGGTCCCAGCACCACCCCTGATAGCTCTGCCCTGCTGACCTAGCTTGATCTCATCTCCAACAGGCTTCATAGACCGTTCTGGAGGGGCCTGCAACCACAGCAGCCTCACTTCTGTCCCACCTTGCAGATGAGAAAATGGAAGCAATGTGTAGGAAACTAAAACTCCAGTACTCTGACTTCAAAACCTATAGGCTCACAGCACAAGACATGCTGGCACTGTGACACACTAATGACACCCAGCACTTCCCTTGGAGCACTGCCTGGGAGAAGACCGCTAGTAGAAACATGATTCTGAGCCCAGTACAGTAATACAAATGTTTCCTCAGGGACCCAATGATTGTTTTAATTCCCCTTCTTGCTATTTAGATGGAGTTTTCAATAATTAATCTGATTCTAACTGAATGAAAAGAGAAATGTATTCTAGTTAGTTCCTCCAGAGGTTCCTGGAAACAATCTGTCTGATTTCATAGACTGATCTGGGGAAGTCTCAACAGAGCATTAATCAGGAAAGAACATGCCTGGCTGAGTGTTCATTTCTTTATCTACAGCAAGAATCTGAGCCTTGCTCCCTCTACTTTCTCAGGTTTGAAATGAAGGATAAGATCTTGTTCTCCATGGTTTCATCATAAGGTAGCCAAGATCACTCTGCTTTGCATGGACCTCTGGACCTCTCCTTTAATATGACAAGGAAAAACATTTAAGCAATTTCTGTATTTCATAGGCACCTATCAGTCATCAAGTTTTCTTCATCATTCCATTCCCCAGTATGTATGTTTGTATGTATGTATGTATTGACAAATTCATACACTTAGGCTTTTTCTTATTTTGGATGATTGAAATAAAGAGTCAGATTGGTAGTTACGGAAGACTCATGGGGATGTAAAATACAGCACAGGGAATATGGTCAATAATATTGTAATAATTATGTATGGTGCCAGGTGGATAATGGAAATATTGGAGGGATCATTTTGTAAGTTATGTAAATGTCTAATCACTGGGTTGTACATCTGAAACTAATATTGTATATCAACTGTCACTGAGAAATAAAAGAATTACTAAATTAAAAAGCACACCACATTGTTGTCCATCTGAGCAACCCATTATATCGCACCAGATATTATGCCCTTCTTGAGCTCTACTACAGGAATCCCGTAGAGACACATCTTTCCTGGAGTAGTTTATTCATGGGAGAGTTAATTTGCAGACCCATGCATAAAGGGCACATGGGAATGATGGAGCATGGCAGAGGGACTATTCAATTATCAAAGTAGAAAAAGTGGATTTTCCATATGGAAAAAAATGAAATTAGATCTGTACTTCATACTATGCATACAAATTAACTTCAGATGAATTAAGGACTTGAAGGTCAAATACAATATTTCAAACTTCTTATAAAAACTTGTTATTGAATCCATCAGTACCTGGAGTTCTCTTTGGAGTAAGTTATTAACTACCTTCCTTTAATAAATGTAGGTATATTCAGGATATCTATTTCTTCTTGGGTTGAGCTTTGGTAGTTTCTGTCCTTCATTGAGTTTGTTCATTTTACCTGTTATCAAATTATTGCTCATAAATATTATCCTTTTAAGCCTGTAGCATCTGTAATGACATGTATCCTTTAATTCATATTATTTGTAATATGTGTATTTTGTAACTTTTTAAAAAGTCAGTCTGGTTTGTTAATTTTATGGCTTATTTCAAACAACTACCTATTAGTGTCCTTGATTTTTTCTATTACTTTTCTGTTTCAATATCAGTGATCTGCTAATATAGTCATTATTCCTTCATTTTACCTACTCTTAGCTTTATTTGCTTTTCTCTTTCTGTTTCCTTTAGGTGGAAGTTGAACTAATTGATTTGAAATCTTCCTTTGTCTTTAATATAGGCATTCAATATTATAAATTTGCCTCTAAGCTTTGCATTAGCTGTATCTCACAAAGTTTGAAATGTATCATCATATTAGAAGTTAGAAATCTCTATCTCATCTTGTGATTTCCATCTTGAACCATGGATTTAGAAATATTTTATTTGTTTTCCAAATATTTTAGAATTTTCCAAGTATCTTTCTGTTAGACATTTTCATTTTATTATGTTGTGGTGAGAGAATATAGTTTGTGTGGTATGAATTTTTTTACATTAATTGAAGCCCAGAATAGGATCCCTTTTTTCTGACCTAGAAAATGATCTATCTTGGTGAAATGTTCCATGTGCATATACAAATATGTACTCTACTGTTGTGTGCTATAAACATCAATCAGGTCAAGTTGGTTGACAGTATTTTCAATCTTCTATATCTTACTGATCTTTTGGGCCACTTGTTCTATCAATTTTTGAGAGAGGAATGTTGAACCAACTCAAATTATACTTATAGACTGCTTTCTTTCTCCTTTCAGATGTTTAACATGTTTTAACTCTCTGTTATTAAGTACTTTAACATTTATATTGCAATGTCTTCTTGATTAATTTACCCTGATAATATATGATGTCCTTCTTTATCCCTGGTAATAGTCTTTATTTTTTATTCAAAATCTTTTGTTACAGAATATCTAAGTTTGGAACTGTTAATGTAATGTTTTGTGTTTTGTTGAAGGTATATTTCTTGAAAGTGAGCATTCACAAATGTCAATATAAGAAATGCTAGTAGTTTACTCTTTGGTTATCATTGGAAAATTAAAGTTTCTAAGAGTTAAGAATTCTAATTAAATTAGAAAGAAATTGTATGGTTTTGGTAATAGAAGGCATGAGGCATGGACATGCATTTTGAAGGAAAAAGAAAGTGAGTTAAAGTTGTAAGAAGGTTTGTGAAAATTGTAAAAGGTTTGTGAAAGTTATAGAAGTTTTATAAGGAGACATATTAAAAGAAAGTTATATAAATGATACAGACCAGTAATCCAGGACAAGCAGAGTAGGGAAACTGAGTTAAACAGCAGTTTGAAGCTATATAGCAAATCTAGATGCCAAGCAGTCCATAGTAATCTAGTAAATCCTATCTCCCCTAAACCAGGGATACTTAAAGAGTAAATGGTTTGCATTTTTCCTCCCAACCAGAGGGTAAATAGCTTGTATCAACCCATTTAGAGAGACAGATAGCAGAAATCCAATTAGTATCATTTGCTGACCACACCCAAAGACATTTTTTTGCGGGAAACGAGTAAAATCGGATCCACCAGGGAGACTGTCAATGGCATACATTGGAACCTCTAGTTGGAACTGGCAAAAATAAAAATGTTTTACGTCGTTGTCGTGTGTGTGCCGCTCATAAACTACACAGTGAAACGTGGTACATGTGCAAGTTTTGTAATGTATCCCTGCACAAAGGAAAGTGTTTTGAATGTTACCACACAGTGGCGGGAAAATGCCCGCTTACAATTAAGAGAATAGACCTTGCCTGGACAACATGGCTCAGTGGTTGAGTATCAATGTATGAACCAGGAAGTCATGGTTGATTCTCAGTCAGAGAACATGCCCAAGTTCTGGGCTTGATCCCCAGTTGTTGGGAATGCAGAAGGTAGCCAATCAATGATTCTCTCTCATCATTGATGTTTCTCATTCTCTCTCCTTCTCTCTTCCTTTCTGAAATCAATGAACATATATTTTTTTAAAAAGAGAGAGAATAGACCTCATTTTGGTATCTACTATAGTAAAAGAGTAATATTGAAATTGACCATTTCTCCAGGATGCCTAAATCATGCCCACCAGCCAAGCTACACCCACCAGCCAATCAGAGCAGCTGTATGTAAATTAACCTAGCCAAGAGAGAGGCCAACCACCACGGAACTAGATCAAACAGGAGGTTTCCATTGCACCAGTGGTAAACTGTCTGCCTAGGCCGAAGGGGCCTCTCTCTGCTCAAGGCAACATAGTTGCAATTATATAAGCCACAGAACTGAAGCAAACAGGAGGCTTCCATTGCACCAGCGATGGAGAAAACTGTCTGCCTAGGCCAGCTGGGCCTCTACTAAGGCAACATTGTTTCAATTATAGAAGCCACGGAGCTGAAGCAAACAGGAGGCTTCGTTACCTGCCTATGCCTCAGCTTAAAGCAACAGTGTTTCAATTATAGAAGATAAATAAACCCCAGGAACCTGATTCCAGCCAGCCTTGCTGGGATGTTGGGTCAATGGGAGCTGTGGGCAGCCTGAAAGCCTGAAAACAGCCATCAGCCCCTCACCCAGGCTGCCCAGGCACCCCAGTAGGGGCCCAAAACCTGAAGGGACTATGGGCAGCCTGAAAACGGCCCTCGGCCCATCACCCAGGCTTGCCACACCCCAATGGGGTGAGGGTCCACACTGGGGGGCTTGGCCAGCCTGCAAACAGCCATCAGCCCCTCACCCAGGCTGGCCAGGCACGTCTGCAGGTGGACATCCCCTGAGGGGTCCCAGACTGCAAGAGGGCACAGGCTGGGCTGAGGTACCTCCGGAGTGCAAAAATTTTTGTGCACCGGGACACTAGTATCAGCATAAAGCTGATGAATTCTATTGAGATCCCCCCACTAGACTTCCTGAAAATGCCCAATCTTTAAAACCCCTTAAAATGAAGGCCAGCATGCACTTTCCTAATTAATAAATTTAATTAAGTAAATAAATTTAAAGATCAAAAGTAAGCTAATACAGAGTTAAAATTTGGTTCTTTCCCACTTCATTAAAAGGATAAAGATTTTCTTTTTGCTTTTCAGATATAAGGAGACTTGTTTTTTAAGCAATTTGGTAAATTATATTTTTCTCCCTACCTTATCCCTCCAGAATTTGGCAATTCTTAATGATGACTGAGTCATGGCAATACATATATATATATATATATATATATATATATATATATATATACACACACACACACACACACAGACACACACACACACATATTTGTATTGATTTCAGAGAGAAAGATAGAGGGAGAGAGAGATAGAAACATCAATTATGAGAGAGAATCACTGATTGGTTTTCTCCTGCATGCCCTACTAGCGATGGATCCCACAACCTGGGCATGTGCCCTTGACCAGAATTGAACCCAGGACCCTTCAGTCCACAGGCTGACACTCCATCCACTGAGCCAAAGCAGCTAGGATGGCAATATGTTTCTTTGCATGAATTTAATAAGACCAGTTTTCAATTGTAGTTTTATTAATCAAGACTTTGACTGGCATGGCATGTCTAAGAGAATCATGCCTGAACTCTGAATGTCACCAGAAAGCTTTATGGAGTGTAAGCTGACTTTGAAGCCAATAAGAGCTCCTTGGAGAAAGCTGGTACCTTGCTTGGTCATGTGGTTCATGACAGTTTTTCCATGTAAGTAATGAAGGTTACTTTCCGGAGAGATGTCAAGAAAGAAACCTCAAGATATTTGGGAAACCTGAAGAACTTGAGGAATTCACCCAAGTCTACAGGTATTGAAGGAAAGGCAAACCTGATGGCAACTAGGTGGCTCAGATTCTTTGCCCTGTGGGGCCAATTAAAGCTCAATCATGAGATTCCAGCAAAGCAGATTTTAAGAGCCAATATAATCAATTGCTATTTTTATTGTGTTTATATAAACAATCAGGCCAAATTGAAACTGGACTTAATATAGTAAATAAATTGGTCTTAATTTGGTCTTTAATAAAAATTAGGGTGATTTTAGGGGGGGGGGAATTGTGCTTCAATGGACTCTAATACACAGTTGTGAATATTAGGCATTAATTGAATTGTCTCCAAAGTTTTATTTTTCACCTGTAAATTAAACTTGATCCTGATTTTTTCTAATGTTCTTAAATATTTGGCTATAACCTTCCAAACTAATGTTTCCTTTTTCTCCTATCCTTTTACTTGAAATTATGAAAACTGAAACATTTTTTTTCCATTGAATCATTTATCATAATTCTTGTTGTTCCAGTTTTTATCCCAAGATTTATAACACAGTTTGTCTCCACCAGGGTATAAGCCCTACTCGTACACAGGAAATACCACCTCTAGACACCATCGCCACCTCCTTTGTACCCAGGCCTCATCATCCCTCTGACAGAGAGTAAGGATCTCCCCCCAATTCAACAGGAAGCAGCTATAAAAGAGACCCTGCACCCTTTTTCTCTGAAAGATTTGAGAGCCAAGAACCTTGAGGGATGGGAAGTTTGAGGTGGGGGAGGCGATGCTGTAGGCACTTAGACAGACATAAGCAGAGCAAAGACAGTGGGCCAGGTACAGAAGGTCACCAGGGTGGGAAGCCCCAGGTGCCTAGTAATGGATAATCAATTGTAGGGTGAGACTTTGCTCCCAGGGTGACTTTTCCTCCCATTTCATATCATTACTAGGAGTCAGGCAGTTTAGAAAACTTCCTAAAGATAACATCTAGGCCTCAGAAAAGCTCTGGGCCCAGAAAAGCAGCAAAACCAGACATGTGATGTAATGGCTGCCTCAGGACCAGCTTTTACCTCCCAAGTCACTCAACAGGTTTACTCAGCCTTGGATATCACATATAAACCCACCCAGCATTCTAATCAAACACTGACTGTAATTAATGATTTAGCAAGTGCTAGGGATTTTTTCCCCCCCTACATTCCTTCTTAGCAGAAGACAGAGTTCTAAAACAGGGATAATCAACTGGATGGGAATCTGTACTCTGGTCTATCTTTCACCCATGTACACATAGTGTTCCAATAATCAATCTTCACCTGTCCCTGTAATCCATCATATCCAAAACAAAAGAGCCATCTAGATAATCCCTCTCCTCATAACCCTCATTATTTCAGCAGGTGTCGGGACTAACATAGGGGGCTTAACCACTGCTCTATCATCTTTCCAAAATTCATGTGACAACTGGCTAAAAAAAATAAATTGGTATCTACTTCCATTCATAGGGCCATTAACATTCCTATTCCTCACCCTCGTTTTTGGCCCATGTATTCTGTGTCATTTTTCATCTTTCTTTCAGGACCACTTTTGAGCCTCACCAATAAGTCTCTCAGGGAAATCCTGCTGCTGCAACCCCTCACTTCAACCATAAGGAACCTATATACTGTTCCAGCCAACTATAATCAAAGTCCATCCTTTATGATCTCAATGTACTCTCTCAGCAGGAAATAACTACAGAAGAAATGACCTCCAACCCTATCCATAAAACAAAAAGACTGTAATGTTAGGTCTGATCAAATAATCAAATCAATACCCATTCCCCTGGGAAACTGATTTTTAGGTAATTTTGCTACCGACATTCCCTTTCGCTTAGATCAAATTCTATTTGCTAAGACCAGTAATGTTCCTTTCCATATTGCCCAGGATCCAGACTCACCCAGAGAATTCCCCACCGAAAAAGCCCTCCTAGAATCCTTTAAAATCTCTGACTCCCCATCCTGGGGTATTGGCACCATTTTGGGGCTCAGCTCATATGGTTTCCAGATACCTAATAAATTTATAACTTAAAAAATCTGATATTAATATAGCTCCAGTTTTATTTGATTAGTATCAGCATGATGTATCTTTCCCCATTGTTTTAACCCATTTGTGTCTTTATATTTTAAACTAGGGGCCCGGTGCACAAAAATTTGTGCACGTGGGGGTCCCTCAGCCTGGCCTGTGCCCTCTTGCAGTCTGAGACCCCTCAGGGGATGTCCACTTGCAGGCGTGCCTGGTCAGCCTGGGTGAGGGGCTGATGGCTGTTTGCAGGCTGGCCAAGCCCCCCAGTGTGGATCCTCACCCCATTGGGGTGTGGCAAGTCTGGGTGATGGTCTGAGGGCCGTTTTCAGGCTGCCCATAGTCCCTTCAGGTTTTGGGTCCCTATTGGGGTGCCTGGGCAGCCTGGGTAAATGGCACAGAGCCATTTTCAGGCTTTCAGGCTGCCCATAGCTCCCTTTGACCCAATGTCCCAGTGAGGCTGGCTGGAATCAGGTTTCTGGGGTTTATTTATCTTCTATAATTGAAACACTGTTTCTTTGAGCTGAGGCCTAGGCAGGTAAGGAAGCCTCTTGTTTGTTTCAGCTCTGTGGCTTCTATAATTGAAACATTGTTACCATGATCAGAGGCTCAGCCAGCCTAGGCAGGCAGTTGCAATGGAAGCCTGCTGTTTACTCTAGCTCCGTGGCTGCCGGCGGCCATCTGGGTGGGCTAATTTGCATACAGCTGCTCTGATTGGATGTTGGGCGTGGCTTAGGCATCCCAGAGAGATGTTTAATTTGCATATTACTCTTTTATTAGATTAGATGTTTTTTATAGTGGTAATATAGTTGAGTTGCTTTTTAAATTCAACCTGACCATCTCTCCAATTTATTGGACTGTTTAAACCATTTAATGTCATCATTGATATGGTTGAGTTTAAATCTACCATCTTACTATGTGTTTTCTATTTGTATCATCTGTTCCTTGTTAATTTTTTCTGATTTTTGATGACTTTTTTATCTTTACTATCAGTTCATTAGTTCTATCTTTTTGTGTGTATATGTGTGCATGTTAATCATCACCCGAGGATATTTTTTCCTTTGATTTTTAGGGAGAGTGGAAGAGAGAAAGAAAGACAGAGAGAAACATTAAACCCTGGACCCTTTGGTCTGAAGGCCGACACTCTGTCCACTGAGTCAAACCGGCTAGGGTCTACCTTTTGCTTTTTTAGTGGTTGCTCTAAGATTTATAAAACACATTTTTTACCTGTCAAAATTTAACTTCAAATAATATTGTTGCACTTTACCTTAACTGTAATAATCTTTCAATAGTATATTTCCATTTTCTCATTCCCATTCTTTGTGCTATTGCTGAAATGCATTTTACATCTACATGTTAGAATTCCCATAACATACATTCTTACTATTTTTGCTTTAGAAAGTAAATTTTACTTTAAAGAGATTAAAAATAAGAAAACATTCATATTTGTCCACATTTTTACCATTTCTAGCACTCTACATTCCTTTATGTAGATCCAAATTTCTTTCTAGTCTCATATTCCTTCTAAGAATTTACCTTAATATTTCCTATAGTGCAAGTCTACAAGTGATAAATGCACTTAGCATGCATTTGCCTTTAAAATATATTTTCGAGGACGAAAAAATGGCGGCGGTTTAGGCAGACGTATAAAGTGCCTTGTCCCAGAGCAGATAGGGAAAGCAGTTGAAACGAGTAGCTTCCAGACCGAATTGGCAGTGGAGATCGAGCTGGGAGACAGCCTGCAGCTGGAGAAGACAGAAGACTCCTGACAGAGGTAAATTCAAGGCTTTGGGAAAGATATTTTACCAGACCTTAGCCCTGAGGATCGGAAAGGCTCCGCACGGCACTGGCGCCGGCACCCAGCCACGTCTTCCGAGACCGGCGACGCAGCGGAAAGAGGGTCCGTGGAACTGCTGGTCGGCAGGGGATTCTCGATCCGGCTTCACAATCAGGAAAGGGCTGGGGCGTGCGGGCAGGAGAGAAGGTGCCCCCTCGAAGTGGATTTTACATCTGGGTCCACAATAAAGACTGAAGCGTGCCAGCAGGAGAGGCACACGCGCGGCCGCAGCCCCTCCCGCCTCTGTGGCCGGAGTCTAACTGCACTGAGCCCCACGCATAAGGCATTGTGGATACAGACATTTACCTGTGGCTGGAGTGTGGGAGAGGGTGCTGGGTTGTGGCATCTGGAGAGAGAGGGGGGTCCAGGAAAGGTGGCAGCGAGTTTGGTGCTGACTCATGCAGTTTGGTGCTGACTCATGTCGGAGCCTGGGGCCTAGGCAGCCATTGTGCCCTGAGGAGATAAACCCTCCCTCCAGTATCCAGGCAACTAATACAGCCACACCCAGACTCTATCCTGAAGTGTAAAAAGGTTTTAAAAAAAAACAAAACACAACCTAGATACTGCCAGCTTTTAAATCAGGACTGGTTTACAACACAGAGGAGCAGTGAATCGCATGAAACTTCCATATTCTCCTAAATAGCTGACAAGACTAAGACGCACCAATCAGAAGAGCAGAAGAAGTGAATGACCCTCACTACTGCACATTTCTCTCTTTTTTTAATTTTTTCTTTTTTGAAAAAAATTTTGTTTCTTTTTCTTTTTTTCCATTAAGAAACTATTTTTTGTCTTTTTTCCTCACTTGATTTTATCTTTTTAATTATTGTATCTTTATTT
>PVJC01039730.1:0-16103 GCA_004026665.1 Murina feae | reverse complement strand
CACTGGATAGGGCCTAAACCGGCAATCAGACATCCCCCTGAGGGGTCCCAGATTGAGAGAGGGTAAGGCCAGGTTGAGGGACACCCCCACCCTGTGCACGAATTTCATGCACCGTCTCTAGTTTAAATAAACTGGAACATTTCTAAGAAAATGTAATGAGCCCTAGCAGGCTCAGTGGATACAGCATCGGCCTGTGAACTGAAAGGTCCCAGGTTCGATTCCAGTCAAGGGCACATGCCCAGGTTGTGGTCTCAATCCCTGGTGGGGGACTTGGAGGAGGCAGCCAATCATGATTCTCTCTCATCATGGATGTTTCTCTCTCTTTCTCCCTCTTCCTTCCTCTCTGAAATCAATAAATATATATATTTTTTTAAATGTAATGAAATTACCTCTAAAGTAGGATCTTGGATAAGGCTGCACTTTAAACCATTCATTAAACATTTTTCCTAATATATTAACTCTTCATTAATTGAAATATTTACTGTGTTCTTCCTGCATTCCAGGAAAATACACACACACACACACACACACAAGGCTAAGCGACCAGCTGTCTGGCAGGAAGGTATGATGTGCACTGACCACCAGGGAGCAGACACTCAAGTCAGGAGCTGCCAAGCAACAGCAACTTTGCAGAGTGCCGTCTCCCAGTCCAGAACCCCTTGGGGGATGTCAGAGAGCAGGTTTTGGCCTAATCCCAGCAGGCCAAGCAAAGGGACCCCACTCACTCCACAGACTCCCTTTGAGCTGCAGCGCTGCCCCAGGTGCAGCTGGCAGGTGAGGGAGCACGGGAGGGCATGTCCAGCCCATTTTGCCCAGTTCTGCCCCACTGGCCACCTTCTAATTAATTTTCTTTCAATGTGCATGAATCCATGCACTGGGCCACTAGTTATAAGAACAAAAGAAGAAAATAAAATAGATTCCACCCTTATGGCTCATGCAACTCAGTTCTAGAATACAATTTAGTAGTAGAGTATAAGGGAAGAGTGGCTGGAGAAGTTTCTGTAAACGTTATTTCTTACTAGACATTATAATAACACTAGGGGCCCAGTGCATAAAAATTTGTGCACTCGGGAGGTCCATCAGCCCAATCTGTGCCCTCTCACAGTCTAGGACCCCTCTGGGGATGTCCACCTGCTGGTGTGCCTGGTCATCCTGGGTGAGGTGCTGATGGCTGTTTGCAGGCTGGTCAAGCCCCCAGTGTGGATCCTCACCCCATTGGGGTGTGGCCAGCCTGGGTGAAGGGCTGAGGGCCGTTTTCAGGCTGCCCACAATCCCTTCAGGTTTTGGGTCCCTACTGGGGTACCTAGCCAGCCTGAGTGAGGGGCTGATGGCTGTTTGCAGGCTGGCCAAGCCCCCCAGGAACGTCCCTCACCCACTGGGTTGTGGCCAGCGTGGGTGACAAGCTGATTGGCGCTTTCAGGCTTTAAGGCTGCCCACAGCTCCCATTGACCCAATGTCCCAGCAAGGCTGGCTGGAAACAGGTTTCTGGAGTTTGTTTATCTTCTATAATTCATACACTGTTCCTTTAAGCTGGGGCCTAGGCAAGTAACGAAACCTCCTCTCTGCTTCAGCTCTGGCTTCTATAATGAAACAATGTTTCCCTTAGAAGTCAGGCTGGCCTGCTGTTTGCTTCAGCTCCGAGGATTGAAACAATGTTGCAAATATGATGTTCCCTGGAGCAGAGAGAAGCCCAGGCGGCCCAAAAACAGTTTCACTCCTGCTGCAATGGACACTGCCTGTTTACCTAGCTCCCTGAGTGCCGGCCTCCATGTTGGCTGGGTTAATTTGCATACAGTCACTCTGATTGGCTGGTGGGAGTGGCTTAGGCATCCCGAATGGTCAATTTGCATATTACACTTTTCTTATATAGGATTTGTTCAATTACATACTTTCAAATATTAAATAATCTTTGCATTCCCTAGATTTAATCCTATCTCTGTTCTTCCTTAAATGAGACTAACAAGTTCAAATGAAAAAGAAAAGATGTACTGATCTAAAATAACAGATGGGTATAAACACTAATAAGACTTTTTTTAATAAAAAAGATTATACAGAACAAAGAAGTTTCTACAAATTGAAAGAAAATGCAGGCAAAACCCCTTTTACCAGTTTTTAAATATTTTAATTCAGTTTATTATTTTATTTGTGACTTTGATCAGTTATATATCATTACAAACACATACAGTTTAGGACATATCAGGTTTAGAAAGGATCGTTCCAGAATTACCAGTTAGAAGGATAGATAGATGGATAAATAAAAGGAAGGAAGAAAACAAAAAATGTAACTTAGCTAGGTCAAAAAACACATGAAATAAAAATTGGATATCCATGTTCAAAAGAATGAAGTCACACCCTAGCTGGTGTTCTCAGGGGTTAGAGCATTAGTCCTTGCACTGATGGGTCTCGGGTTCCATTCTAGGTCAGGGGCACATACCTGAGTCACAGATTCCAGTCCTGATTGGGGGCAGGTGTGTGAGGCAACCAATCAATGATGTGTCCCTCTCACATTAATACTTCTCTTTCTCTCTCTCTCTCCTTCTCTCTCTTTTCTCCACTCCCCCCCACTTCCACTCCCTAAAAATTGAAGGAAAAAATAGCCTCAGGTGAGGATTAACAACAATAAAAAAGATACCTAAAGTAGGAAAACTCATGGAAACAGTAGAATGGTAGCTGCCAGGGGTGAAGAGAGAGGGAAATGGCAAGTAGCTTTCCAATGGATACATTCTCAATTTTACAAGATGAAAAGTTTCTAGAAATCTGTTGCACAATAAGGTACATATAGTTAACACTACTGTACATATAATTAACACCACTCAAAAATGGTTAAAATAAATTTCATGTTATATGTCTTTTATTATGATAAAAACAACAAAAAATATAAAGTAAAATTGGAATAAAAATTTAAGTGTATTTTTATAAATGTCATCATATGCTGTTATTTATGTATTAGAGGCCCAGTGCATGGATTCATGCACCAGTGGGGTCCCTCAGTGTGGCCTGCAGGGGTCGGGCCCAAACCAGCAGTCCAACGCCACCTGCCACTCCTGCCTGCCATTCCTGCTCATCCCAGCCCTGTTGTGCCTGCCACCACCGCCACTTGATAGGTTTGCTGCCACTTCATTGTGGTCTCCAGCTGTGGTGTCCAACTGTGAGTCCTGCATCTGTGCCTGTTGGTCAGCTGAGCAGCACTACCGCTGTGGGAGCACACTGGCTACCAGGGGGCAGCTCCTGCGTTGAGCATCTGTCCCCTGGTAGTCAAGGCACATCATAGGGAAGAGTCAAACAGTCGAATGCTTGCTTAGGTTTTTATATATATATATAGATATTATACCTCACCTAAATCCTAAATGTAAAGGGAAGTTACAGATAACAGACAGCTGTTTACAGAACTTTAGAAGGCATGTAGAGATTGCTGTACTTGACAACTAGTGATTCAAGTTTTAAATCTTACCTCGTATGTTATTTTCAAACTTGACTGCAATAAAATAGGAGTAAAGTTGGGGTGAACTTCTGCAGTGAGCCAAAGACGAAAGGTATCTTTTGGTTGAAGAGTATTCAACTCCTTGTTTACAAAAACAACAATAAAAATCTATTTAAATACATACACAAATTTCCATTTCATAAATATACTAAGTAATTTTTCTTACTAAAATATTTCTGTGATATATTTCTTCATGTTCTGATTATATTTCCTTTAAATATACATCTTCTCTATTATTAGCTTAGATAAGGTAAGAATTTGGACCTGAAACTAGGCCATCAGACTTGAACTCCAAATTCTGTCACTATTTGTTATGTGACCTTGGGTTCTATGACTTACACCATCACTGAGCAAGGACACTAGTAGTACCTACTTCACAGTATTCTGAAAACACTTAAAACTGTCTGATACCTAGTGAGTGCAAAATAAGTATTAGCTATAATTGCTGTGCCTAAGTTGATAGTCATCTTTAGGCCTTCAGATTCTCATTGCTTTAGTACATCTCGCAGGAAAGTTTTATAGTGATATCAATACATTTATTGACAATTTATTGACAACTGCATATGATAGAAATCAAAAAGTTTACCATACAGATTCATCAGTCTATGCAGTATGCTTTAGTCACTATTCAAATTTTTATGTCTGTGTCTTTACTCATCATATGCTTTCTGCCTGTTATTCTCTTTATAACCTGATGAATTCTTACCCATTTGTCAAAATATAACTTAGACATCATATCTTAGAGGAATATCTTCTTCAATTCTTCACTACCACAATCACAAGCAGAATTAATGAATTAATTTTACATTCCATAAATTATCTTCTCTAGTATCAATCATACCACATATTAATTACTAATGTGATCTCTCTCTTCTAAACGAAATTCTTGCAGAATAGGTACAAATTTTTATGTAACCAGTACCTAGCACATTTCTTGCCTTTTTTTCTGTACTTAGCAAGTGTTTATAGAATGAATTAACTGATAAGTACTGATAACTCTAAAATATATTGATAAATACTGGTAGCTCTAAACACAAGTGGAGTCTAAAATTATTTTAATAAATATGTGTAATACTAACATTCATTACTAATGTGAAATTTTAGAATGAAGATGACCAAAAAATGGCAAAAGAAGGGACCATAAAAAATATTGTTCTTGCTTAAAATCCTAAGTTATAAAATGTGCCTATCTACACTAATAAAAGAGAAACATGTAAATTGGTGTCACTCCGCTACACCTACCAGCCAATCAGGATGAGTATGCAAATTAACCCAACAAAGATGGAGGTTAGTTTGGATATGCAGGCGTAGAGCAAAGACTGAAGACAACGTAGAAGAAAGCCAGTAGAAGAAAGCCAAGCGCTGCAGAAGGGAGTGAAACAGGGGAGGCGGGAGCGGAGCCAAGGCAGCAGACACAGGAGCAGAGCCGAGGTAGTGGAGATGAGAGGGAACGAGGCAGCATCTTAGGTTCAGGTCCAAATTCTTACCTTATCTAAGCTAATAATAGAGAAGATGTATTTTTAAAGTAAACATAACCAAAACATGAAGAAATATATCTGATACCTAATGGGTGCAAAATAAGTATCAGCTATAATACTTATAATACTTCTCTCTGGCCACAGGAAGCCCTATTCTTTCAGGAATCTTCCTGCAACAGGCCTCTAGTACCTAATAATGATTTTAAAATATAAAGTTTTAAAATGTAAATTTTATAATGTCAAAATATAAAGCCTTGCCTTGGGTTAGCGTGTTTTGTAAAAAAGTTAATAATGTATTTGTGACATAGTTGAATAATAAATTTGTAAATTTATATCCAAATAATTCAGACAAACTTCCCCAAAAAAGAGTAAATTTTTACAATTTTTTAAACATTTGTTATATAGTCTAGCCTATATACTTCAAAAATTCTAAGTAATCACTTTTTTATATTTTATATAAATTATATATTTTATATTTATTATATATTATATATTTTATATAACAGCTATCAATATACTATTTAGAACAGAAAGCAAGATTCTAGTATTCACAGGTCTTCTTTATACATTTTAAAACTTTACTCATCAGACTTAAAATTTATATTTTTATACATTAGTAATTTTTACAGATTATTGTATTAGTAATGAATATTTAAATATTGCTATAAACAGCAGTTCCAAAATCTATGTTTTGTTGATTATAAGTGAAGAATCATCATGAGCCATCAGTTCACTCAGTCATTAACTCGCTCCTCAAAGATTTATTGATTACCTATTTTGTGTAAGGTGCTATAGTTGCTATCTTATTAGGACTACACACATTTTTAACACATCACAACTCTGCTAGGGCCTCCCTTAAGCCACTCTATTCTGTTTGATTCTGCTACAAATAACACTTCTATCAGATTAATTAAATTAATTAATTATTAATTCCTCTGCTAAGGACCTCCTTTGACTATGTCCAAGGACAAAAGTTCCAAGCTCTTCTGCAAGGTTCTCAGGGTATTCCAGAACCTAGCCCCTTCCTAGACATCTAATTGCATTGCCCCACACTGCCCTACCCAGGCCCTTCTGGTATATTCAAGGACATCTTTCCTGATACTGGGCATGAATGTAATAGTCATCTAGGTTGATCTGGGTTTGCATTTAAAACTACCCAGCAATTTGTTTAATCTTAAGATAATTTTCATGTTGGAGCTATTGAGTTAAATGAAATGATTATTTCAGATTACATCATGGTTATCTTAGCAACTAGGTTGTTTGCTCTACAGGTCCCTCTGACTTATCTACATCTTTTCTTTCCACACGGCACAACTAAACAACAGCATGAAGAAAAAGTTATGTTGTATATAAACAGATATAACAATCCTTTAAAGCACTTCTTTATTTTTCTTCTGAAAAAATTTCTCTAAATCTCTCTTCAGTCATGATTAATAATTTCCTGGCTTTCCTTAAATGCCATTAAAAACACATTTTTATTGACTTCCTACTAAAAGATCCATCTTGGTTTGTACATATGTACATATTTTAAAATAAAATAATTAAATTTCTCAAATACTAATTTTTTAAATATCATAAATAATGCATGATATATTTTAATACTGATGCCCCTTGAATATCACTGAATTGAGTATATTAGATGTACAGGGTATCCCCTAAAAAATGTATACACACTTTAACAGCTGATAACTCAATTTTGAAAATGAAATGTATTTTAATAAACACTGCCTTTGTAATTATTCAAAGTTTGTATATACATTTTTGTAAGGACACCCTATATTATTTTTACATCTATTGAATCTACCTTTTCCAGAACAGGCAGCCAAGATACCACAAGATGTAAGTTTTTCAAACAGAGCCAATCTCCATTGTGAGCACATTCTTTTAGCATTTGAATTGCTAAATCAGCTTGACCTTGACCCATGGCAATCTGCAGAAACAAAACAAAACAAAACAAAACAAAAAACTAAAAATCAAATCTGATAACATGTTGTAACATGCAAGCAGGGTTCTGTTATTAATAAAAAATATCAGACTCTGTATTTTTCTATTTACTAAAATATATTAATATTACAGGTTTGCAAGCTGTAAAACAGTATAAAATTTATTGAATAATCTTTTGTTCTTTATCCCACCATTTCCTGTAATTCTCACCCTCTCAAAAAAAGACCTTACAATGTTATTTATTTATTTATTTATTTATTTATTTATTTAAACATATTTTACTAGCAGCCCGGTGCACAAAAATTTGTGCACTCAGGGTGTCCCTCAGCCCGGCCTGTGCCCTCTCACACTCTGGGACCCCTCAGGGGATGTCCACCTGCTGGCATGCCTGGCCAGCCTGGGTGAGGGCTGATGTCTGTTTGCTGGCTGGCCAAGCCCCCCAGTGTTGACCCTCACTCCATTGGGGTGTGGCCAGCCTGGGTGAGGGGTTGAGGGGCATTTTCAGGCTGCCCAAAGTCCCTTCAGGTTTTGGGTCCCTACTAGGGTGCCTGGGCAGCCTGTGTGCAAGGCTGAGGGCTGTTTTCAGGCTTTCAGGCTGCCCACAGCTCCCACTGACCCAATGTCCCAGCAAGGCTGCCTGGAAGCAGGTTTCTGAGCTTTATTTATCTTCTATAATTGAAACTGTTGCTTTAAGCCAAGGCCTAGGCAGGTAACAAAGCCTCCTATTGGCTTCAGCTCCATGGCTTCTATAATTGCAACTATGTTGCCGTGAGCTGAGAGAAGCCCAGATGGCCTAGACAGACAGTTTACTCCTGGTGCAATGGAAGCCTCCTGTTTACTCTAGCTCCGTGACTGCCGGCCTCCATCTTGGCTGGGTTAATTTGCATACAACCACTCTGATTGGCTGGTGGGCGTGGCTTAGGCATTCTGTAGAAACAGTCAATTTCAATAATACTCTTTTATTAGATAAGATTGATTTTTTTTACAGAGAGGAAGGGAGAGGGATAGAGAGTTAGAAACATCGATGAGAGAGAAACATTGATCAGCTGCCTCCTGCACACCCCCTATGGGGATGTGCCACAACCAAGGTACATGCCCTTGACTGGAATCGAACCGGGACTTTTCAGTCCGCAGGCCAACGCTCTATCCACTGAGCCAAACCAGTCGGGGCTTAAAATTTTATTTTTAATATAACTACAGTCTCATTGAATACTTTGAAATTTACTTCTCTGAATTTTTCAAACATGGCATATATTTGGCTCACAAGCTACTGGTCTAGCTATTTAACTGTCTCATTCACTGGCTGGACTTTTATCATCTAGCAAATCCTAACATGTCATTGAGCCTCAAGACTACATTCAGTTCTCTGCTCCTCTATTGTTTCTCAGAGAGGAGGTGGGAGGAGAGAGAAAAAGAGAAAAGGGGAGGGGAGAAACTAAAGAGGGAGAGGGAATGAAAATCCTGACCTCATAGAATTCCATTCCAATTTTTCCAATCCTTTTAGTCCATCTGCACTTAGAACAGTCATGTAGTAGAAGAGGCCTTATACAATAGAAAACTTTATAGCAGTAAAAGTATTCAAGCAGAAGCAGTCTGACTCTAGATTGCATTCAGCACATAAGATTTCTCTATTATTAAAATGCTTGGACAAGGTGACTACTTCAGTTTAAGGTTCTCTAAAATTCAGTCAAGAATCTAATATGGCTACATGCTTCTTACCATATCAAGTCTAAAATACTCCATATTTTTTAAGGAAAATTTATATAATACTTGTATATTAATATAGCTATATCTGTGTACATATGTATATACTTTGTAAGTATACATATATTGGGAATCCTGGCTCTAATATTTTCTAGGGACATAGTCAAAACATTTATATAAATGGCAAACTATTTTAGAAAGAGAAGGAGTGAGGGAGAAAGAGAAAGAGAGAGAAAATTTTGTTTTTCAATTAGACTATAAAATCTTTGAGAGTGGGAACAATGTCTAATTCATTGCATACTAAAGCATACAATAAAACAGGTAATAAATACTCATATTGATTTTTTAAAAATATTTTTATTGATTTAAGAGAGGAAGGGAGAGAGAGACAGAAACATCAATGATGAGAGAGAATCATTGATTGGCTGTCTCCTGCACGCCTCCTAATGGGGATCAAGGCAGCATTTGGGCATGTGCCTTGATGGGAATGGAACCGTGACCTCCTGGTTCATAGGTCTATGCTCAACAACTGAGCCATGCCAATCTGGCTTCCTTTTTTTTTTTTTTTTCAAGGTCTACTAGTAACCTGGAACTAAGCAAATAGGAGGGATGAAATAAATACTGGTTGAACTGTTTCAATGCACATACTAGTTTGCCATTTATTTAGTTCTTTGTTTTTATTAATCCTCACCCCAGGATATGTTTTCCCATTGATTTTTAGAGAGAATGGAAAGGAGGGATGGAGACAAGAGAAAGAGAGAGAGAGAGAGAGAGAGAGATAGAACATCGATGTGAGAAAGACACATCGATCATCTGCTTCCTGCACACGCCCTTTACCGGGAATCAAACCCAGATCCTCCAGGCCACGGGCCAGTGCTCTATCCACTGAGCCAAATCAGTGATGGCCAGTTTGCTACTTTAAATGAAATGGAGGCATGTAGAACATAATCAGAGTAAAAGGATATTTTGCTTAACCAAAACGGTAACTAAAAATAGAAAATTCAAAAGTTTCTGTAAGTCATAAGTTATATGAAAACACCTTAAAGGTTCATGAATCCTTAGGAGATATTTATTATAAGAAAAAAAAATTTAAAGCACAGCAGGAAAATGAAAAGCACACCAAAAGAGAAAAACACACCAGTTTCTTAAATAAAAACTTAATTTGCTCTAATATGTTATTAGCCTTAACATATATGTTCAGCATAGTAACAAAATTTTTAAATAACAGAAGTATAAATAAATACGTACGTATTTAAGGTTCTCCCTCATTAAATAATTTTGCAAGCTCAGTACACAAAACTCAAGAAGTTTAAATACTCAAACCTACTGTGAATGCAGTTTTATCTTTCTACTAACAATACAACCTATAGGAACAGGCTCCTCTTCCTCAAGACATCTTATTGATAATTGAATACTATTCTAATAAGTATATTAACATAACAAGGACTAAATGAAATTTTCTAAAAGTTAAACTGTGCAAAATCTGCACAACTGAGCCTAACTGCTATTATGCTATCATCTATTTATGTTCCTCATACATTCTTTTCATTTTTGGTTGCTGTGAAATATTTGTTTTTTAAATCATTATTAGTATTTTCCCAATGAAAAAGGTTTATTTATTCATTTGTTAAAAATTGAGGGTAAATCAATTTTCAAATTTACATACAAACTGAATTGAAAAAAGTAGGCGCTCTGAGCAAATTAAAGCTTCTAAATCTACCTCAGGAAAAAAAATATTATATTAGATAATTTATTTTAAATGTATGTACTTCTTTTATTTCAGCTTTTGTAGGTAAATATTGTTGTGATTTGTAATAGCATCCAAGTAAAATTTTAAAATTTTTCAAATGTAAGCAAATATATTAGTTCCAATTATTGTTATAACAAATTACTACAACTTGGCGCCTTAAAAGTAGACAAATTTATTATCTTACCAGACTTCTGGAGGTCAGAAGTCCCACTGGTATAAAATCAAAGTGTTTTGGTTTGAAAATAAAAGTAGTATTAAAAAGACTGTTCTCTTTCTAGAGCCTCCAGGAGAGAATTTTCCCCTCCTTTTCCAGCTTCCACAAGACACCTAGATATGTTTGCTCTTGGTCCTCTCCCCCACCTTCACAGCAGCAGTGTTAAATAGCATTTCTCTGACCTCTGATTCTGTCAGCACATCTCAAACCTTCACTTGACCTCTTCTGCTTCCCTCTTATAAATACCCTTGTGATTATATTGGGCCCACCTGGATGACCCAGTATAACCTCTCCAAAATTAACTACATTACATTTGCAAAATTCCTATCACCATGTAAGGCAACAAATTCACAGGTTCTGAGGATCAGGAAGTGGACACGTTGGGAAAACTTTAACTGGTTTACTAAAACAAAACATGTCTGTTTCAATAGGATCAAGTATGTGTAAAAACAGCACGGTAAATGCACTCACCTGGTGATAACACTCTCCACTTCTCTCAGCATTAGCAAGTTCTTGAAGTTCCTGAGAAGGATCAGCACCGGGAGAAATAATGATCAAGACGGGTTCAATTTCCAGAGTCTCTTTGTATAAACGTTTGAGATTTAGAGGAAGTGGGGACAACTCTTTCAGACCTAAAAGACATATTTAAAAAATTTAAAAATAAAATGATCAGAGAACTATCTATCAAAAATAATTACAAAATATATAACAGGGAGTAATTACATAAATTATAATCCCACATATATTAAGGTTTTCACATTCTAAAATCATTCACACATTAGTAATAACTAAGATTAATTGAAAACTTAAAGTGCCAGGCATTTTACTAAATGCTTTAGATCCTTATCATCGAATCTTTACTACAAGGTACTCTGGTGACCACATTTAACAGATGAAGAAACAGAGAATCAGCACTGTGGTCTTAACATACATTTTTCTCCCTACAGGAGATGACCCAGGATCCATCTACCCAGTTCCTTCCTGTATGTGATAACAGAGCACCTATTCTGTGCAATGCATATGGGGAAACAGACTTTTACATGGTCTGGTAAACAAATTCATTGTTATGACATAGGATAAAGTTACTTCTTATGTACATGCATTATGACAAGGAAAAATGGTATAGAATGAAAAGAATGTTTAGTTTGCCTGACCAGCATAGCTCAGTATTGACCTAAGAACCAGGACGTCAAGGTTTGACTCCCAGTCAGGGCATATGCTTGGATTTAGGGCTCCCCATCAATGATTCTCTCTCATCACTGATGTTTCTCTCTCTCTCTCTCTCTCTCTCTCTCTGATATCAAAAAAGTATGTTTTTTAAAAGAAGAATGACTAGAGAGAACCAAGATGGCGGCATGAGGTATGTACGTAAATGCACAGCCTCCACAAATACATTATAGGAATACAACTATACAGACAAACGGCTATCCTCCAGAACCAAGGGAGGAGAAGCTTTACAACTAGAAGGCAAGGAAGGAGTGCATTGAGACTGAATAGAAGTTCCTGGCGCCAAAACTGAGAGGTACAGACGCACGCGAAATGGAGGTGGCGCGGGTGAAAGGGTGGTGGTGGCTGCACCTGGGTCTGAGGCTTGGAAGGAGATTATAAACTCTGGGGTTGCACTGAATGGGATGTGGGCTGTCGGACAACGGGGCGAAAGATCAGTGGCATTCTAGCAGAGCTGCTCACAGCGATCACTGACACAGAGATTCGGGGACTCAGGGGTGCACAGACACCAGGGCTTGGAGGCGCAAAATCCAGGAGAAGCTGCGGAGTGGGCCGAGGGGCAGCTATTGCGGGTTGCTCTGCCCCAGTGATTCTGAGACCCCGCCCCACCCAACTTACAACCCCGCCCAAGCTGTGCACCTGCCTGTCTGCAGCATAACCTAAGGGACTGCAGCTGGGACAGAACTCCAAAAGTTCCAAATCCCAAACAACAAGGAGAAAGGCCTACAGGTCATTTCCTCCCAGTGATACCTCCCACTGATAACTACAACAAGACTGTGCACCCAGCTTTCAAAGACTACAAGAGTGTCCACCCCAGATGATTGGGGAGGCTGAATCACTGGGCCCTATAGGACACCTAGCACAGAAAGCCACTCTATCAACGTAGGGAAGCAGCCAAAATGCAGAGACAAAGAAATAGGTCACAAATGACAGAAATGGAGGAAAGCAAACTACTGGATATAGAATTCAGAACTACGGTTTTAAGGTATTTCAAGAATTTTCAAGAATCTGCCAATAAACTTAGTAATATTATACAGAGATCCAACAGCAGACTAGAGGTTTGCAATAATCAAGTCAAAGATTTGAAACATGAAAAAGCAAAAAGCACCCAACTGGAAGAGAAAAAAGAATCCAGGAGTGTGAAGATAGTGTAAGGAGCATCGGGGACAACTTTAAGTGTACTAACATCAGAATTATAGGGGTGCCAGAAGAAGAGACAAAGCAAGATATTGAAAACATATTTGAAGAAATAATGACAGAAAACTTCCCCTACCTGGTGAGAGAAATAGACTTACAAGTCCAGGAAGCGCAGAGGACCCCAAACAAAAGGAATCCAAGGAGGACCACACCAAGACACATCATAATTAAAATGCCAAGGGCAAAAGACAAAGAATCAGACAAAGAGAGAGAAGCAGCAAGAGAAAAACAGTTAGTTACTTACAAGAAAGTACCCATATGACTGTCAGCTGATTTCTCAACAGAAACAATGCAGGCCAGAAGGGAGTGGCAAGAAATATTCAAAGTGATGAATAGCAGGAACCTACAACCAAGATTACTCTACCCAGCAAGGCTATCACGTAAAATTGATGGTCAGATAAAGAGCTTCACAGACAAGAAAAAGCTAAAGGAGTACATCACTACCAAACCAGGAGTATTTGAAATGCTGAAGGGCATTCTTTAAGAAGAGAAAGAAGAAGAAACAGGTAAAGACAAAAAGTATGAACAACAAAGTGACAACAAATAGATATCTATCAACAAGTGAATATAACAAGTCAATAGAAATATCTGATGAACAGAATAAACTGGTGAATAGAATATAAGTAAGGGCATAGAAAGGGAATGGACTGACAATTCTCAGGGGAAGGGAACATGAGGGTTATGGGAAGAGACTGGACAAAAATCTTACATCTATGGATGAAGACAGTGGTGGGGGTAAGGGCACAGAGTGTGGGGGAAACCAGGTGGAGGGGAGCTATAGGGGTTAAAAAAAGGTACATCTGTAATAATCTGAACAATAAAGAATTTTTTTTAAATTAAAAAATAAATAATAATAATCTTATATAATAAAGAGGGAATATGCAAATCGACCATCACTCTGGTCAGTTTACACTCACAGCTGAGGCTAAGTTCCCGTAACGAGCCTTAAGGAGCAATCAGCAGGAACCTGAGGCTGAGCACCCACCCACCTCCTGCATGGGGCTTGACAGGAGACCTCAGGCTGTTCCCCCTGCCCTGGCACCAGGCCAGAAAAACTCAGGCTGCACCCTCTTCCCTGGTGCCAGGCCAGGGGACCTCAGGCCATGCCCCCCACCCTGGCCCCAGGCCAGGGGACCTGAGGCTGTGCCCCCCCCCACCCAGTGGGACTTGACGGGGGCCCTCAAGATGTGCCCTCCGCACTGGTGCTGGGCCAGGGGACCTCAGGCTGTGCCTCCTGCCCCAGCGCCAGGCTGGGGGATCACAGGCCACTCTCTCTGCCCAGCAGGGCTTGATGGGGGACCTCAGGCCGTGCCCTCCTGCTCTGACACCCAGGGGACCTGAGGCTGCACACCACCACCACCCCCCCCACCTGGCAGGGCTTGACAGGGTGGGACCGGCCAGGTCTGGATCTAGGCCAATGAATGGGGGCCGTCCAGGTTTGGGTCTCAAGCAATTTTGAGGTGCACGTAGGTGAAGACTTGACTCTGGGTCCCATGGTGCACCCCAGACTCTGACAGGAGGAAGATTTTCATATACATTTTACTAATTTTCTTTAATCTCTGACACTTCTATTATAGAGAAAGGGCAAATAGCAAATTTATTAAAATATTTATTAAAATATTTCCTCTAATTAATTCTCTTTTAATGTGCACAAATTTCGTGCACTGGGCCACTAGTAATAATAATAAAGAAGAATGACTAGTTTAGAGATAGAAATATATAGCTCTCAGTGTATGTTTGCTAGCCAAGTGACCTTGTGCAAATCACTAAAATATACTTTCTTGGATTTCTCAACTGTAATTGTGGCAATGTAATAAGAGGTATTTTCATTCATTTAAACATTCATTATTTAGGCACAAACTCAATAAACATTCAAGACCAATTAAATGCACTGCCTGATCAAATATATCAAAGTCTGGAAACCAAGATGGCAGCATAGGTAAACACCTGGAATTGCTGCCTTGCACAACCATTTAAGAACCACAACAAAAAGAAAAAACGGACAACACCCATACCCATAGGAAGGCTGGCTCAGTGGAAATTCTACAACTAGAAAGACACTGAGACTCAGTGGAGGTGCGGAAATAAAGTGCAGAGGTACGGACGTGCGCAAAAAGGGCTCACGGAAAGGGCTGACAACTGAGGATGCTGTTGTCTTTTTCAACCCAAAGGGAGTCACAAGTTCACAATGGCTCTGAACTCCAGTTCTGGGCGAGTTTCTGGGGACCCAGACTCATACGGGAGAAACTGAATGTCTGGCACCAGGAGGCTTTCTCTTGGCGGTGCTGAGGGACACTGAGACCTGGTGTCTCTTAGGGCTGGGCTGAGAATCAGCCATAGCTGTTTGCTCCACCCTGTTGATTCCCCAAGACCCACCCCACCCAAGATGCACACAGAGGCTTTTGCATATAAAAGGCTGGGCAGCCTCAGGCAGAAGCTAAACTAGCACCTCCTTAGACATCCAAGAGCCAGTGTACCCAGTGGTCAGAGCAGGACCACCCAGATTACAACTCCTCAGATCCATAAGGGACACACTCAGGGGGCAGACTCAGTGAGCACCAAAGCCCCACTGAAGCAAGTGTTACCCCATAAGGGTGTCTACAGCACAGAAGTTCTCCCACCATAGACACAGCTGATTGTCACAGCCAAGAGGCCTGGAGGTCAATTTCTCCCAGTAATACCAACAACAATCAAGGCTTAGCTACAACAAGACTGTGCACATGGCCTACAAAGGGGTGCACCAAGAGTGTTCACCTCAGGTATTTGGGGAGGCTGAGCCACTGGGCCCCATAGGACACCTAGCACAGAAAGCCACTCTATCAACACAGGGAAGCAGCCAAAATGCAGAGACAAAGAAAGAGGTCACAAATGGCAGAAATGGAGGAAAGCAAACGACTGGATATAGAGTTCAAAATCACAGTTATAAGGTTTTTCATGAATTTTCTAGAAACTGCTGATAAATTTAGTGAGATCATCAAGGATATGAAAAAGGACCAGCTAGAAATTAAGCATACACTGACTGAAATAAAGAATATTATACGGAGATGCTACAGCAGACAAGAGGATCACAAGAATCAAGTCAAAGATTTGAAATACGAAGGAGCAAAA
>PVJC01039729.1:0-16118 GCA_004026665.1 Murina feae | reverse complement strand
CACTGACTAAAATAAAGAATATTATACAGAGATCCAACAACAGACTAGAGGAACGCAAGAATCAAGTCAAAGAATTGAAATATGAAGAAGCAAAAAACACCCAAATGGATAAGCAAAAAGCAAAAAGAATCCAAAAATATGAAGACAGTGTAAGGAGCCTTTGGGACAACTTCAAGTGTACCAACATCAGAATTATAGGGGTACCAGAAGAAGAGAGAGAGCAAGATATTGAAAACCTATTTGAAGAAATAATGACAGAAAACTTCCCCTACCTGGTAAAAGAAGTGGACTTCCAAGTCCAGGAAGTGCAGAGAACCCCAAACAAAAGGAATCCAAAGAGGACCACACCAAGACACATCATAATTAAAATGCCAAGAGCAAAAGACAAGGAGAGAATCTTAAAAGCTGCAAGAGAAAAGCAGTCAGTTACCTACAAGGGAGCACCCATACGACTGTCAGCTGATTTCTCACCAGAAACTTTGCAGGCCAGAAGGGAGTGGCAAGAAATATTCAAAGTGATGAATAGCAAGAACCTACAACCAAGATTACTTTACCCAGCAAAGCTATCATTCAGAACTGAAGATCAGATAGAGCTTCACAGACAAAAAAAAAGCTAAAGGAGTTCATCACCACCCAACTAGTATTATATGAAATGCTGAAAGGTATCCTTTGAGAAGAGGAAGAAGAAAAAATAAAGATAAAAATTATGAACAACAAATACATATCTATCAACAAGTGAACCTAAAAATCAAATGAATAAAAAATCTGATGAATAGAATAAACTGGTGAATAGAATAGAATCAGGGTCATAGAAAGGGAGTGGACTGACAATTTTCGGGGGGGAAAGGGTGTTGGGGTGCGGGAAGAGACTGGACAATAATCGTACACCTATGGAGGAGGACAGTGGGGCGGGGGTAAGGGCAGAAGGTGGAGTGGGAACTGGGAGGAGGGGAGTACAAAGAGGAAGAACTGTAATAATCTGAACAATAAAGATTTTTTTAAAAAAAGAAAAGAAAAAAAAAGGTAAATGTTATGTGTATTTCATCATGATTAAAAAATATATTAAAACTGCCTTTATGACCAGAGAGTAGGGAAAGATAATTTAAGCAGGACACAAAAAAACACTACCATGAAGAAAAAACACTAGACTACATTTTAATTAAGAACATCTGTCCAGCCCCAGCTGCCATAGCTCAATGGTTGAGCGTTGACCTGTGAACCAGGAGGTCACAGTTCAATTCTCAGTCATGGCTCATGCCCAGGTTGTAAGCTTCGTTCCCAGTGGGGGGCATGCGGGAGGCAGCCAATTAATGATTCACTCTCATCCTAGATGTTTCTCTCTCTCTCTCTCCCTCTCCCTTCCTCTCTGAATCAATAAAAATATATTTAAAGCACACACACAGAAAAACTTCTGTCCAGTATAAGAAACCCAAGAGATCACGAAGCCAAGCTGCAGAGTAGGAGAGGATATTTAACTGCAAATAGATTGAAATTCAATGATAGAACTCCTATGGACAGAAGGAATCAGTGTTGATTTCCTAGCTGTGACAAATGTATGGTAACATGTTAACAATAGGGGAAATGGGTATGGGCTATATGGGAATGCTCTGAATACTCTCCTTTGCAACTTTTATAGACAGTAGTCGCCATCTTATCCACAGGGGGATTTCCCCAACCATCGGCACTGTCTGTTCCTTACATCCAACCATGGACATGGTCATGGCTCAAAGATCCATCCTCCTTCTGACATAATTGTCAGATCAATGGTAGCCTAACGCTGTGTCACAATGCCTACCTCATTCCCCTCTCTTCACCTCATCATACAGGCGTTGTATCATCACACATCATCACAATAAGAAAGATGAGTACAGTACAATATTTTGAGAGCGAGACCACATTCACAGAACTTTGGGTACAGTTTATTGTTATAGCTGTCTTATTTCATTTTATTTATTGTTGTTCATCTTTGTGCCTAATGTATACATTAAGTTTTAGCATAGGTATGTATGTATAGGAAAAAACATAGTGTCAATGGGTTTGGGAGGTCTCTGTTCCAGGAGGGAACTATTATAAATCAAAAGCTATTCATAATAAAAGGTTTATTTTTGAGAAACATTGATTTGTTGTTCCACTTATTTATGCATTTGTTGCTTGTTTCTTGTGCCCTGCCTGGGGATCAAACCCTCAACCTTGGCATATAGACAATGCTCAACTGTGTCACTCACAGAGCTAAAAAGTTTACATGTTTTAAAAACAGATTAATGAGAATCAAAATGTATATAATTGGCTGTTCTCTTTGGGTTTAAATTAAGGAGATATTTTCTTTTCTGTCTCCATTTTCCCCAATGTTCTGGATCATGTATTAAATGGAATTTCATACAAATGTACTCATCATCTCACATTTAAGAATCATCATAAAAGTATGAAGTGTGAGGGATTTCCACATGTTCATGTACCAATGCCATCTCTTTTCCTCTCACAGTGGGGAACTCTTACTTTATAACTAGGGGGAGGGGAACAGATACATCTACGCTGAGGTCATGGAGCATTTGATAACAGAAGAAAGGTTTCCGAAATCAAAAAGGATTCAAAAGTCTGGTCAATAAGAAAAAAAATCAAATTAAAAGCATGGGTTAAGAGAGTTTTATAATCAATTGAAGACTTAAATCATTTAAATAATATTAATTTTCCCCCCAAAGTGTGAATATGAGAGACTCCATCGGCCAGAATCTCCTTTTATAAAACCCAGGCAGGGAATTTGGGTATTTTTTTCACATAGACCATCCTGTGCAGATGCTCAAATCGCTGCAGCTCCCCATATTTAAGTCCCTCAGGGACCCATTTGGGTCTTCAGTCAGGAAAAATAGGAATACAGCTTTATATAGGCTTCAACTGTCTTTATTGCATGATAATTTCCGATGGTATTTATCAGACATAGGAACTCCATCACAGTCCTGTAGGGATCATGGTGGAGACTTTCCTGCCTTGGGAGTAAGAAAGCCTTCTGGCCCTAGCCAGTGTGGCTCAGTGGATAGAGCATCGGCCTGTGGACCACAGGGTCCCGGGTTTGATTCTGCTCAAGGGCACGCACTTTGGCTGCACGCTCCTCCCCAGCCCAAGTCCTGACGGGGCTCACTCAGGAGGGAACCAATCAATGTGTTTCTCTCATTTCGATGTTTCTGTCTTTCCCTCTCCCACTCTCCCTAAAAATCAATGGAAAAATATCTTCAGGTGAGAATTAACAACAACAATGAAAGTAAAAACTAAATAAATAAAACATTTAAAATTATTAAAAGAAAAAAGATAGATAGATAGATAGATAGATAGATAGATAGATAGATAGATAGATAGCCTTCTGCTTGGCCAGTGCTTACCGTCAGGGCTAAATTGTTAAATCTAGTCACTAAATGAGCAGCCTTCCCCGCTGCCTTCAGAATGAGAAACCTGGGTCATGCCTTTCGGTGTGGGGCTGAACCGGGAAAAGGTAGCAAAGGTCAGAATATTCTTTTCATTGTTACTTGATCGTTTTCACCATAGAAGAAAGACCTCAATTAATTCATACTATGTGCACTCAGACGCATGAAGAAGCGGAGAATTTTGATTGACCTTTATTGCCACTGAAGTGTTTTACAAATTGACAAATCTTTTAGAGTCACAGAACAATGGACGAGGAGCCTTCCTCCATTTAATTTCATGCCTGTACATCTACTAAGGTGGTAGCTGCAAATTTGAAACTGAGCTTGCTCCAGTGGTTCCCAAACTGTGCACCAAGGAACACTGGAGGAACCATAAATCCCCAGTATGCTATGGGACACTTCGTTCCCAGGAAGTAATGTCACCGTTAGATTGCAGACATGTGCCTTTTTAGATGACATCATATCTTTGTGGAGCTGCTGCCATTAAAAGCAAGAACCAGTCACCTGAGTTCTAGACTCATCAGGATGATGATTTTGTAAGTTATATAGGGTCCAACTGTCTTTATCGCATGATAATTTCCGATGGTATTTATCAGACATAGGAACTCCATCACAGTCCTGTAGGGATTATGCCTCATCATGATGTGGTACACCTGACACTACATGATACTGTATATCAACTGTAATTGAAAAAAAAATAAATTAATAAAGCAAGAACCAGGTAAAAATCAATGTGGAACAGGAAAGGAGGGTGTTGTGTCCATTGATTCTGAGAACTGGGAAATTGTGCAGTGACCACTAGGTGTGCTGGCCCATTAGCAAGGAAGGATGGTTATTGAAGGGTGACATGAAATACTATTTTTTTATTTCGATTTATGTGTATTAGTTTTTCACATGGCTGCCCAGTTGTGAGCATACGAAGACTTAGTCAGTTGTTTAGATGCCACTACTAAATAAGCAGGATGACCAAGGGGCTCTGAGAACACGTCCCACAGCACTGAAAGGAGGCCCTGCCCTGAGAAAGCTCGGCAACCTCTGGAGCAGCTGGTGGTCCATGAGGGGGAAAGGTTGGCGACTGCTGCTCTGGAGCAGCCCAGGATTGTCCTCAAATTAATAAAGTGGGTGAAAACAAACCCAGGGACTGCAAAATAACTTGTTTATATTTTTTAAATTCTACCTACAGTATTATTTTTCCCAAGTTGAATGGTCCATTAAGCTTTAGCTCTTCATTTCCCAAACCCAAATATACACTTTAAAATGTTATTAAAGAAAAATATCTCTTTATTTATTTGTTTGTTTATTTTTTTAATCTCCACCCGAAGATATTTTTCCATTGATTTTTAGAGAGGGTATAACAGAGAGGGAAAGGCAGAGAAATATCATGTGAGAGAAACACATCAATTGGTTGCCTCTTGCATGAGCCCTGACTAGGTCCTGGGCCAGGGAGGAGCCTGCAACCGAAGTACATGCCCTTGACCAGAATCAAACCCCGGACCCTTTGGTCTGCAGGCTGACACTCTATCCACTGAGCTAAACCGGCTAGGGCAAAGAAAAACATCTCTTTAAAACAGATATTGTTCCACCAATGAATAAAGCATAATACTTTGAATCAGATTCAAGATTTCTGTTCCCCAGTCATCTATTAACTAACTGGCTGCCTGAACCAGTTAACTGAAAATCCCATTTGCTGCAGACCCAATTTAAAAACTAAAAACAAAATTAGAACCCTCTGAGAAGTCAGAGGCAAAACATGAAGCAAGGTTATAAATGAAAAGCAAACAAACAAACAAACAACAAAAAAAACAACCCACAGTGAATGACAACTCAATGAAACCTCTGGAAAAAAATCTTTGATGTGTCAGTGCTGTCTCTGATTAAACTACAAGGACCAGAAAACACCTCATGAATCACGTCTGACAGTAGCGGTCTGTATTTTATTACAGTTCAAGGACACACAGCGGGGGAATTAACCAAGCTCCTGTCACCTGCCCTCCAAGTGTGTGTTCCTGCACAGCCAGATAAAAGTGTGGGTTGGTGATATCCAACCCCCCAGCCTCCTCCTCCCACATCCCTCTACCCCACCCTGCCGGCAGCTCAATATTTGAGCCTCAGAATTTTGCTACTTTCCAGACTCCAACTTCTATTAGAATTTGAGGGGCTTGAGCCATCAGCATTTGGGCACCCTGATTGCTTCTTTCCAATGCTCTGGCTGCTCTGTGCTTCCGTTTCCTCACTGGAAAATAACAATTTCTACCTCATAATGTTGCTGTAAAATTAAACTCACAAATACACAAAGAATTCACAATAGACTTGTGGTCCTTAGTCAATGTTGGCTATTATTATTAGGATAAGTATCCATTATGCAATTGCTCAATCAAATGACCATACTATTTTTTAGGCTTTTGAAATGTATGTTCCAATTTTCCTAGAGAAATTTTTAAATCAACTTACGTTTTTATTTTTTGAAAGGCCTGTTTATCTGAGTTCATATCATCAACACTGAATATTCTAATTTTTGAAAAATTGCCAATTTGGTTATTTTTTTAAATATATTTTTATTGATTTCAGAGAGGAAGGGAGAGAGAAATGGAAACATCAATGACTAGAGAGAATCACTGATCAGCTGCCTCCTGCATGCCTCACACTAGGGATCGAGCCTGCAACCCAGGCATGTACCCTTGACTAAGAATCGAACTGCGACCTCCTGGTTAATAGGTTACGCTCAACCACTGAGCCACACCACACCAGCCAGACAACCAGTTTGATTGTTAGACTATCACCCCAAGATGTACTTTGGTTTTCTACCATGTGGTGACACAATTTAAGTACTGTGCTGAAGCATTTTGTACCATAACTCCAAACCCCATTTCTGAACTGACAGTTCTAGTCTATGCTTGGAGCTGCTCCTCTTTGTGGCTGCAGGATCATCTTGGTGTGGTGGACCCTGGGGATACATCATAATAGCCTTTCTCTTTTCCCTCAAGCATAGCCCCAATTTCCACTCAGATACCAGTATTTCACCATGCCCACCTAACTGCCCCCTTAACCCTTGTGCCCACCCCATGTGGCTCCTATACTGTGGGAGCAGAGCAGAACTCCAAAACCCATCCCCTTAACCGCTCCTCGTCACCCTCCTTGCCCCTCCCCAGCTCTCCATCCTCGTGCTTACTATTGGCCTTTCTTCACCTGTGGGAGAGGATCCATAACCTAAGTGCCCACTCTTTCTGCCTTGTTCTCATTCAGATTTACATGCTGTTGTTTCTGGACCCCCATGACAATAGGGAAGAATTTAGAAATCTATTCAGACCAGTCCCCACGCCTTGTTCTCCTGGGCCCTGTGATTTATATCAACTTGTTTGTAGTCTGGAGGACTGTGGAGATGCCACCTAGTGGTTTGAAAATGCCAAATGGGCCACTCTTTGAGGGGACCTTCAGGAGATCAGAATACCCCCAACATATATTAAAACCATAGGAAGAGAGTTATTTCTGACCAGAATATTAATATACTAGTAGCCCATTGCAAGAAGATTCCTGCAAGAATAGGGCTTCCTGAGCCAGAGTGAAGCAGGGAAGGGAGCAAAGCCTGCCTCGGCTCCCGTCTATGCCACCTCAGCTCCCTCCCATCTCTGCCGCCTCAGCTCCCTCCTGTCTCTGCCGCCTCAACTCCCATCTCTGCTGCCTCGGCTCCCCCCCACCCCCACTCCCTCCTTTCTTCACTGTCTCCGCTGTCTCAGTTCTGTTCCCTTCTCCACCACTTGGCTCCCTTCTGAGGCACTTGCCTTCCTTCTATGCTGTCTTTAGCCTTTGCTCTCCTGTGTATGCAAATTAACCACCATCTTTGATGGGTTAATTTGCATACAGTAGCTCTGATAGGCTGGTGGGCGTGGCTTGGGTGTCTCAGAGTGATGGTTAATTTGCATATTGCTCTTTTATTAGAGTAGATTCTGCAAAGGGCCTCACCATTGAAGTCCCTAACTATTCCTCACACCTTTGTCCTGTATTGGCTGTCATTAACTATCCATCTTTTCTGGCTACTATTCAAAGTCCCTGAACTCCTTTAAAGCTTGGAGTGAAAACTACTAGTATGTTAACTAAGATTCTTGACTCCCTTTGGTTGCTTGTTACCCTGAGCTAAGTTGACTCTGAGGGGCTGACATGCTCAGAGTAGAAATTGACCCTTCTATGCCACTGCCAAGTTTTTTGCAATGTTTTCTAAAGCTAGAAACTGCTCAAGGTCTACATCCTATAATCCAAGGATTCCGCAACAAGGTGTGGGTGAGAAAATACACTCAGGTATGGGAGAGAGAGCCAACTCAGGTGAGAGCCAGAGAGCCAGAGGAAGTGTGCAGAGGAGAGCTGACTTCGATGTGTATGAGAGAATCATCTAAGGTGTGGATAGAGGGCCCATTCAGGAGTGGGCACAGAGCCCAGAGAGCTAAGCCAGTGTGGGGAACAGAGCCGAGTCAGGTGTAGATAAGAGCCAACTCAGGTGTGGAAGAGAGAACCCTCCCACCTCCCAGTATGTCCTTGAGGAGGTGACTTCAGAGTGGCCGGGGAAGGCTCATATTGAGATTAGGCCCCCCCCAAAAAAGTATCTTTTTTCTCTCCAGCAATGGGAGCCCAACTCGCTGGTGGTAAGATGAGCCTGGTTCCCTGCCGCTTACTGGCATGGCTGCGGTGTGGTGGGCGTTGTGGCCGGAATAAGCTGTGCTGTTCCAGCACAGGGATTTCTCCCTGAGGTCTTGGCTCACATGCAGGGATATACGAGCAGCCAAGAGGCCAGCTGTGTACCTCCCTGTTTCCTGAAGAGAGGTCTATTAACACTTAAGCATCAAACATGACTGGGCCGCTATGCTAAGTCCAGCATTCATAAACTTTGCCTGCAGAGCTGACCTTTGGAAAGTCTCAGGATATAACTACATATGAAATGCCTGCCTCTGGCTTCTGGGGGTACGTGACCATTCATTTTTCCTTCGTCGTGCTCACTATATTTGCTGGCACCGGGGGCAAGGCAGAGTGCCTCCCACGACTGCTTTTCCATCTGTGAGTTTGGACAGCTGCTAACCTGCAACTGGATTGTCTTAGAGGAAAAGGCTTTGTTTCAAAATTCAAAACGATTCCGTTCCAATCCTGTCAAAGTCAAATGTTTCATTAAAATTTCTATTAACCTTTTCCCATAAGAGTAACTCTAAATGGATTCATAGCCCATTTTGAAAGGTTGAAACAATCAATATTCCATCCCAGGACTTGAACATGTTAGCGGCCTCCCGGGCTGGAGAGCATAAGCAAGCACGACCTTCAGAAACAGCCGAGACGGGACTGTGGAAGGAGTGGCAAAAGTTCTGGCCTCTCAAAGTCAAAAAGGCCAGAAAAACCTTCTCACTTACAGAACTTACTAAAGGAACTTGTTCAGATCATTTCACCTTGCTGCCCCTTGAAGGGTCATACAGACCCACCTTGTAACTGAAGGAATTACAAAAGGTTCAGAAAACAACTTAAAAAATGTGACACTTACTGTTTTCTCTCATTATAGCAGCAACATGCATTTGATAGGCAGCTAAGAATAGAAAATAACAAAGCAGATTTTTACTTTCTATTTAGTATACCTTATTGTATTTTTACATTTTTAAGAGGAGAGGAACAGCAGATATACTTTTTAAAATATCCCTGGCATCCACAATAGAAACGCCAACACACAGATGAAAATGAAGACTAATCACAATTCCAATTGCCAGTACAATGGCATAGAACTTAATGTGGAATTCCCTCTGAGAGCAACCCAGCACGTTGTACTGGCAAAAGCTATAACAGCAGCTTGAAATAAAACTTATTTTTGGATAAAAATGTGGCTATCTATATTTGCATTATTTCAGAGACAAAACACTCTCAAAGCCAAAGGAAACTCAAATTGACTGGTAGAGCTGATCTTAAAGGCTGTGTATTCAAAACTACAACTGCTCACTGAAATAACCCTCAACTAGATTTACTCTATTGAGGTTTTCTTTGTGGACTAGTAAGTAATACAATCAAATTTTGTGAGTCATCAATAGACACTAGAAGAGGAGATATGTTTCAAGGTATAAAGTCTGACATATAAGAACTAGAGTTACTTCTTTAATTATGCTCATCAGGATTACCACATCTTAATTTACTTTTCTGTCCATTTGATCTCACATGGATAACAAGTGTGTTTAAGACTCCTGTTGTATTTCAATTTCTCCTGTATCGCTTAAATTTATCGTAAAAATTTGATGTTTTTAAAAACTTTAAATTTTTATCTATAATATTTAACTTATTTTTATTTATTTTTTATCTATTTTATTTTTCATTTTTTTATTCTTTTTGAAAATTTTTATCTTTATTATTGAAAGTATTACAGATGTCCCTTTGTTTATTTTTCAATTTTATTTTTCAGAATTTTGATTTATTATTATATTTTTAATAATTCTTTGTTGTCGAAAGTATTACAGGTGTCTCCTTTGTTTTTTTCCCCTCAATTTTTTATTCTTTAACTATTTTAATAAATAGTTTGATAAATTCCTGGAGGTAGAATTACTGGGTCACATTTCATTATTTAACTTTTTATCCATTTTAACTTTTTATTTTATTTTGATCAATAATATAATAGTAAAGTTGTAAGAAAAAGACAAAAAATTCCCATAACCCTGCATCTCAATTTCCTGATTATCAATATTTTATCATGTTTGCCTTTCTTTCCATTTATCTATATTGTTGTTATTTTCTGAACCACTTGCAGATATGATGTCCTGTTACTCCTAAATTCTTTTTTTTAAATATATTTTTTATTGATTTCAGGGAAAAAGGAAGAGGGAAAGACAGAAACATCAATGATGAGAGAGAATCATTGACTGGCTGCCTCCTGCACACCCACTCTGGGGATAGAGCCCAAAACCTGGGCATGTGCCCTGAGCGGGGAATCAATTGTGACCTCTTAGTTCATAGGTCAGTGCTCAATCACAGAGCCATGCCAGCCTAAATTCTTAAGAAGTATTTCCTAAAAATAAGGTCACTCTTCTACATAACCACAGTACAACCAGCAAAATCTGGAAATTAGTTTTGAAGCAACAGTACCATCCAATCCCCAGACTCCATTAAAATTGCCTTTGTAGAGGCAGGATCCACCTGGACCACACACTGCATTTATTTGTTACTAGAGGCCCAGTGCATGAATTCATACATGGGTAGGGTCTCTCCCGCCTGGCACCTCACCTTGGCCTGGCGCTGCCCCCTCACCTGCTCTACCATCCCACCTGTTTGGTGATCGATCGGGGCCTCTGGCTGCTGTCTGTGGGGCGATTGGGCCCGCTCGCAACTGCCTTGGCCTGGCGCCACCCACTCACCTGCTCCACCATCCTGCTGTGGTTCCACTCTTGTTGGGGTCCATCACGACCCCTCCACTGCCACCCACTGCCAGCATCGCATCGCCAACATCCGCCATGGTCTGTGCCACCTCCTGGTGGTCAGCACACATCATAGCAAGTAGTCAAACTCCCGGTCGAACAACTGCCTGAGGGGACAATTTGCATATTAGGCTTTTATTATATAGGATGTCTTCTCGGTTTCCTTCAGTCCAGGCCAGCTCCTCAGTCTTTACTAGTACTCGTCTTTTATGACCTTGGTAATCTTAGAGAATACAGCCCAGTTCCTTGTAGAATGCTCCTAAATTTGGGTTTCTGATGTTTTTCTCATTATATTTAGCTTATGCATTTTTGGAAAGAATACCAAACGGGTGGCCCTGTGTTCTCAGAGCATCATGTCAGAAGGTACACAATTCCAACTTGTTTCAATGCTAGTGGAGTTAATTTTTATCACTTTGTTAAGATGGTATCTGCCAGGTTTCTCCATTGTAAATGTCGTAGGTTTGATTCTCAGTCAAGGCACATACCTAGGTTGTGGGTTAGATCCCTAGTTGAGACAGATACAGGAGGTAACAGATCAATGTTTCTCTCACATCAGTGTTTCTCTTTGTCCCTCCCTTTCTCTCTAAAATCAATAAAAACATGTTTTTAAAAATAATAATTACACATTGATATTGAGACTTGCACTTTTTTCTGCACACACATATTACAATTGTGACACACACATGCAACCATCACAGATTCATTTTAGCGCATCTGGAAAAATACACAATGTTTTACATGTGCTTTTCTTTTTTCATTTAGCAATATATCTTAGAGGTCTTGCCTTGTCAGTAAATATCACGTTCTTTTTGTTATTGTGACTGTGTATTACTTCAATGTATGAATAGTTATGCTTGCTGCATTAAATCTTTTATTACTGCAAATATGCTATTGGCATAGCCATTCAAAATCCATTCAATTTGCCATTCCAAATGCCGTTCAAATTCAAATAGCCATTGTAAAGCTATTGCAATGTGTACATCTATAGGATAAATTCTTGGAGGTAGAATTGCTGGATCATATTTCATTTGAAAATTTGTGGTGGCTATTTTTTATAGCTACTTGGTCCCATTTTAGCATGAAAACGATCTTCTCAAATTTCCCTGAGGATAATAATCGTCTCTGCCATATTCATTCTTTTTGCAGGGGTCATGAACTCTAGTCCTTGCACATCTAGTCGTTTTTCATTGTAGAGTAACCTTTACATCTGAAAGTTCAAATTTTTATTTTCATGTTTCTTTGGTCATTTAAACTGGTCTTCAGGGGGAAAGGCAGACATACAAACTGAAATTTTCATGTTGAAATAAAAGTGTTTACATATTGTGCTGTCATTTTAAAAAATTCTAGAGTAGGTATACGTTTTCATTTCATTGTTCTCCAAAGAGAGATTCTCAGTGGCTGCACAGTATTCCCATCTTCCAGTTAAGCATAAACTGGAATAGAATATTCAGCAGTTTTCCAGGTATGTCTTTTCAGGGTTGAGGTCTCCACTGATTGATGGCTGGCACCAGGGCAGGGAGTCATTATTCAATGCAGCTGGTCTTGATGTCAGCCATGGCTGGTTTTGTTATATTGTTTTCCTATTATTAAATATTTTGCTTATTTCTAAATTTTATTTAAAATAAATATAAATAGTAACACAAATTATAACTAAAACTGAAATGTATATCTTTTTTAAAAATATATTTTATTGATTTCTTTACAGGGAGGAAGGGAGAGGGATAGAGAGTTAGAAACATTGATGAGAGAAACATCGATCAGCTGCCTCCTGCACACCTCCTACTGGGAATGTGGCTGCAACCAAGGTACATGCCCTTTACCCTGAGTCTGCACGCTGACGCTTTATCCACTGGGCCAAACTGGCCAGGGCTGAAATGTATATCTAATCTAATAAAAGAGTAACATGCAAATTAACCATCACTCCAAGACACCCAGGCCATGCCCACCAGCCAAGCCACGCCTACTGGCCAATCAGAGCAGCTGTGGGCAAATTAACCCAGCCAAGATGGTGGCCAGCAGACACGGAGCTAGAGCAAACAGGAGGCTTCTGTTGCATCAGCAATGGAGTTGAAACTGCCCGCTTAGGCCGGCCGGGCCTCTCCTCAAGACAACAATGTTTCAATTATAGAAGTCACAGAGCTGAAGCAAACAGGAGGCTTCATTGCCTGACTAGGCCTCTACTCAAGGAAACAAAGTTTCAATTATAGAAGATAAATAAACCCCAGAAACCTGATTCCAGCCAGCCTTGCTGGGACGTTGAGTCAATGGGAGCTGTGAGCAGCCTGAAAACGGCCCTCAGCCTCTCACCCAGGCTGGCCAGGCACCTCAGTAGGGACCTGAACCCTGAAGGGGCTGTGGGCAGCCTGAAAATGGCCCTCAGTCCCTCACCCAGGCTGGCCACACCCCCATGGAGTGAGGGTCCCCACTGGAGAGTTTAGCCAGCCTGCAACAGCCATCAGCCCCTCACCCAGGCTGGCCAGGCATGCCAGCAGGTGGACATCCCCTGAGGGGTCCAAGACTGCAAGAGGGCACAGGCTGGGCTGAGGGAACCCCCTGAGTGCACAAATTTTTGTGCACTGGGCCCCTAGTCTTTATATAAAAATCTTTTCAGACATCTCTGATTATTTCCTTCAGAAAACATTTTGAAAGTGATGTTATGGGACAATCAATAAGCACATCTTTAAGGTTTGAAAGACAATGGCAAATTGCTCTCCCTTACCACTTTCCCATTCACTTACCATTCCCATAAGAGGAGGGTGCCTTCTGGGAAGTAACAGAAGTTTCTCTGAGATTGTTAAAATAGAATTCTAGCAAAAGATTAGCTAACTAGGATTTAGCTAACTAAATCCTGAGTAGGATTCTAGCTAAATAGAGTTTAGCTAACTATGGATCCAGTAGGCCTTGAGCTGCTTAAAACCCAAGGGCTGAAGAAGCTGATGTAGTGACATTTGAACGCCAATGAAAGGTCATATCCTCCCTCCATATGCAAAGATACCTCTTCTCCGATCTAGAAATTCATTGCATTTAAACAAGCTCTTTGGGTAAAAGGTATGAAAGTAAGACCATAAGGAAAAGATTGAGAATAACTTTTTCTGAAGGAGGGGCTTGTTAGGAGGAAAAGGAGGGGTGGTAGAATGCATTGGTGCCCCTCAGAGAGGGCAGATTTGAGTGGATGCCACCATGGTAACCATGACCCTATAATTCCCTATTCTGGTGTGGTAGGCAGGTAGACAGACATGAGCAGAGCAAGGAGGATGGGCCAGGTACAGAAGGTCACCAGGGTGGAAAGCCCCAGGTGCCCAGCAAGGGACAATCACTTGTAGGGTGAGTTTTCCTCCCCTAGTGTATCAATAGTCATTTGGCTTGGACCCCTGACCTTTCCTCCCTAGAGATAACATCAATACCTCAGTCATATTTCAGGTCCAGGCCCAGATAAGCAAATAAAATCAGCCACAGCTGACATCAGAACCAGCTGCATTAAATAATGACCTCCTTGCCCTGGTGCAGGCCAATCAATCAGTGGAGACTACAACCCTGAAAGGAACACACTTGGAAAACTGCTAAATATCCTATTTAGACCAGCTCCTGGGACCTCTCCTAAAATCGCCACCCTTAAAACCCTTAGGACAGAGGACCCAGCTAGCTTTCCCTCCTGGGAGCATGCCCATACCTTTTCCTTTCCCCCTCCCCACTTCCCTCCCTGCCCCAGGCATGATACCACTAGCTTCCTCACTCCCAAGCTCCAAGGGCCCTTCCTTTACCACTTTATAACTTGTTTCCTAAGCTCATTTCTTCTAGGAATTATTACTTCTATCTCTGTGATTTACCAAATAAATATTCTCTTACAGTTTGGGTCTTGGCTCTGAATTCTTTCCTAGCCAGAACCCAAGTACCAAGGTTGCTGAACTCAGGTGTGGCCTGACCCCACTAGTCAGACACCTGGTTTTGTTCCCTCCACCTACAACCACTGGGAGCTGGAAGATGTAGGCGATAGTAAGGAAGTGAGAGCCCTTCAGAAAGCTGCCCAAAACCAGAGGCCACCCAACAAGCCCAGCATTAGAATTTGACTAAGTGGCCGGAGGAGTCTACTTTGATGTGTAACAACTTGAGATGATAACCTTTATAACTTACAAAGTGCCTTTGTTCATATTTTTTTTCCATTTGGTTTTCACAATAACCCCATTAGATTAAGCATGACAGGAGTTAGGATTCATTTTTCCCACATTTACTAGTAGATTAGAACACCAAGTCCTTGGTAAGGAAATTGACTGGGAAGTGAGGAGATCCAGCCCCGTGAGTGATTTTTGACACCACGTTGCAATTCTTTGCAGAAAGGAGACTGTAGGAAAAACCACCACCTAAGCAGACCTGATGGGAGCAGATCTGATGGAGGACTCACAGCCTGACTAGTCACAGTGTCTGCTGAGCCAGCTTTCCCTAGCGGTGAACCCCATCAGAACGCCCTTTTAGTTGAGTCCTGATGAACATCTACCGGTTGACTGAAAACTGCACCAACTTCACTAAAGAAGGACCTAGCAAAATGGTAAGAGGAGACTAGAGATTCCCAGAGGCATGTTGGTACATAGATGTCTGTAAAGGGTAGGAGAGGAGATGAGAGGAAGGGACAGGGAACTAGGACCACTAGGGGTCATATATGCCTTAGAGTGTGCCAAGTCCACATGTAGTGCCTGGGGTGGCTGCACTTTCTTCTCAAATAAAACTTGTCAACATTCAAACTATGTTGGGCCCTAACCAGTTTGGCTCAGTGGATAGAGCATCGGCCTGAGGACTGAAGGGTCCCTGGTTCGATTCTGGTCAAGGGCATGTACTTCCCTTACAGGCTCCCAGTCCTGGTCGGGGGTAGTGCAGAGGCAGCCAATTGATGTATCTCTCTCACATTGGTGTTTCTCTCTGTTTCTCCCTCTCCTTTCTAGTCTCTCTAAAAATCAATGGGAAAAAATATCCTTGAGTGAGGATTAAAACAAACAATGTTGGAAGGACCAAAAAAACATGTTTAGGAATGACTTGTGTTAGAAAGGTATCTGGACTAAGGAGCTAAATTTTCTTAATCTGACACAAATTGCAAATCATAAATTATCAAAGGGCCAAGATTCCAAGATGTCTTTTTCCAAGAAACAGCAAGATGAAGACCTTAAGCAGGTGGCTCAGTTTTAAGAACATTTAAAAAATAATGCCCTGGCCAGGTAGCTCTGTTAGTTAGACCATCGTCCTGATACACCAAGGTTACGGGTTCAATCTCTGGTCAGAGCACATACAAATA
>PVJC01039728.1:0-16119 GCA_004026665.1 Murina feae | reverse complement strand
AAAATCAAGTGAATAAAAAATCTGATGAACAGAATAAACTGGTGAATAGAATAGAAACAGGAGCATAGAAAGGGATTGGACTGATAATTCTAAGGGAGAAGGGAGTGAGAGGGTATTCGGGAAGAGACCGGACAAAAATCGTACACCTATGGACGAGGACGGGGGGAGGTAAAGGGAGGGGTGGGGTGGGAACCAGGTGGAGGGGTGCTATGGGGAGGGGAAGAGGAACAACTGTAATAATCTGAACAATGAAGATTTATTTAAAAAAAAAAGACAGAAGCACAAAGTAGAGACACACAGGGATGCTGAGTTCACATTGCCTATAAATTTGAGACAGTGAAAACAACCACAATGTTTACAACAGATCACTGGCTAAATAAATGGTAATAGAGTATTTACTGACAGGTAATGATGTCTATAATATATTAAATGAAAAAGAAAAAGAGTTTCTAAAAGTTCAGTTAAATAAGCAATATTAAGCAGTATGTGTAATTCCGTGTATGTGTGTATGTGTGTGTGTGTGTGTAATGTATGTAAAAATAAAATCCTGGAAGGACACACATCTCAACACAAACAGTTGAGTTGTCCTAGGATCCTGGGATTGGAGATAAACATCATTATTTCCTTGTCTGAACTTTTTGTAACCAGCCTCTCTCTACTCAATCAAGAAATAGTACTGATCGCCTGGGAAGACTTTAGATACAACCCTCAGAATATCGAAGCTCACTTTCTGCTCCTACATTTCTAGTGAGACATACAGGTAAGAACTAGCATCCCCAAGAGCTGTCTTAATCAACTTTCACTCCAAACAGAAGAGTGCACTCAAACGGAATTCAAACTTTCCTTGCTTCTCTCATTTAAATCACCCTTGTTTTAGGAATCACAGGAATTTTGTTTTGAGAGAGGTTATTCTTTCTGAGAAGGGTGGACGGGATGGATAGTATGACCCATTGCCTCATGTTGTATATTTTCATTACTTGAGCCAAAAACCAAAAGGGCTTAAAAACGCATAGCTGAACAGTATCATTATTAACCAGCAAACCCATAGCCACCACCAACTGGACTCAGCTTACTGCTTCCTCCCTACCTGTGAGACTAGTCTAAAAAGTATTGCCTTTGCAGGACCCAGACGCCGCTCACTGACAAGCACACCTGCACTGTGTTCTGTGTAGGCCAAGCACATTCTCACACACACAGCCAACCTTGTAGGTGACCTTCTGGCAGCTCTCGTCCACCGAGGCATTGAGGATGGGGAACTGCAGCAATCCCAGGGAGGCGGCCTGGCAACAGAGAGCAAGGTTAGCATCGGAACTCAGGAAAGGGTGGGGGGGAGGGGGCCTGCTTATGCCACATTTCACTGCAAGTCCACATCACCAGGGCAGGTGACTGCCCAGCAGGGTGGAACAGGGTCACCCTGGTGACTTAAGAATAAAAGAGAAAGCAGCCAGTAGCTTGTGAACATCAAGATTTTCTCCCCAGAAAAAATTTTAATTTAAAAAGGTTTTTCAAAACAACTACAGGGTGGGACAAAAGTAGGTTAACAATCGTATGTATGAAGATAATACAATAATTAATCCTATCTAATAAAAGAGTAATATGCAAATTGACCATCACTCCAACACACAAGATGGCTGCCCCCGTGTGGTCAAAGATGTCTGCCACAAGATGGCTGACAGGGGAGGGCAGTTGGGAGGGACAAGGCCTGAAAGGGAGGGCAGTTGGGGGTGACCAGGCTGGCAGGGGAGGGCAGTTAGGGGCAATCGGGCCGGCCAGGGAGCAGTTAGGCGTCGATCAGGCTGGCAGGGGAGTGGTTAGGGGCAATCAGGCAGGTGAGTGGTTGGGAGCCAGCAGTCCCGGATTGTGAGAGGGATCCCAGACTGAAGAGGGTGCAGGCTGGGCTGAGGAACACCCCCCTCTTCCCCGTGCAAGAATTTCGTGCACTGGGCCTCTAGTAAATAATAAACAGTAAACTGTGTTTTGAGTACTCACAACTGCCAATCTGCTTTTGCCCCTACACATGGGCTGGCCAAGTCCCAGAGAAGATGCCTCAGTTCTAAGGGATTTCCTCACTCTGGGTAGAGTTCCTGTGAGAGGCAAACCTGTGGCCCCCAGGCAGGAAGCTGTCCCGGTATGAAAAGGACAGTGCTAACAACTTCCCGGGCTGAACTCAAATTGTAACAGCCACAGAAGGCTTATGGAGGATACCGTACCTGAATAAAATTTGATACTTAGGATGCGAGTATTTGACCAAGGTGGGAAGGCACATGGCGGGGATGGTAGCTCAGTCTGAACAGAGGGAGCGACTGAGAACTAGGACTGGAGAGGGCAGCAGCGCCTCATGGTCGCATCTGTATACCACACTCGGGCGTTTAGAAACCATCTCGAAGGCGATGAAGGGGAGCCCATGGAAAGAATCGGGGAATGAGAAGAGTTTGATTTGTGGAAGCTCAGTCTCAGGGCAGTGTGGGGAAAGGCTGGGGGAAGCCACACTGCAGTTAGCAGTTAGACCAGAACTGGAAATTTAGGGTCTTGCTTCTCTGGGCTCCTATTTCCTTAAATGGGAAGTGGGGGGTGTCAGGGTCATTCTGAGAACTAAGAGAGATCTGCATGCAGCATGCTTGGTACGGGTCTGGCACATGCAACCACTTTGTTAAGAGGTGGTTCCTGTGAGCTAGGCTGTGAGCTGCTCAAGGTGAGTGGGTGGTCTTATTCCATTTCGTACTGGTCCCAAGGCCTAGTACCAGAAACGATTCTCAGGAGCCTCAACACGAGTTTGCTGAATAAATGGAAGTAAGCTCTGGCTGGTGTGCCTCAGTTGGCTGAGCATCAATCCATGCATCCAAAGGTTGGCGGTTCCATTCCTGCTGGGGCACATGCCCGGCTTGTGGGCTCGGTCCCTGGTAGGGGGCGTGCAGGAAGCAGCTGATCAACGGTCCTCTCATCGGTGTTTCTTTCTCTCTCTCTCTCTCTCTCTCCCTTCCTCTCTCTATAATCAATAAAAATGTATTTTTTTTAAAAATGGAAGTAAGTATGTCAGGGGTACGCAAGATCAATCCAAGTGTCCCTTTTGTTTACAGAGAGCTTTGCTGGAGTGGTCCTTACAGAACCGAGGCTTCACCCGCTGACAGGACCAGCCGCACCAGCTCCAAGAGACAAGTGGGCGACAACAGGGCACGCTCTTCCAGGCGATCTGGTGAGAAGTAGCATTTTTATTCAAACCCATAGTTAACACGCTGAGTATTTGGAAAAGAGCATTTAAATGCCCTACTCCACCCCTGCTGGCAATGCATGGAACCTCACCTTTATGAAGAAGGGCATAAAGGAGAGTTTAATTCCACGAGCAGAGGCAACGGGTTTCAACTCCTCTCGCAGCTTAACCAGCTCGGTGAGGTCGACCTCGTCACAGTACCCAAAGTGCGGGATCTTCAGGGCTGCGGTCATGGTCTTGACCATTGCTTTCTGAAAGCCTGGAAAACAGTGTATTTTCAGTTCTTAAATCCTCTAATCCTCCTCCTTTTAACCTAAAATAGAAGGTTCATGTTGTTTACTCTCAATTACATTCCTCCCCACGCCATTATGTAACTCGAAAGCCATAAGTTTCAGTGCCGAAGTCCCGAATGCTGCACAACCCCCAGTGCCAAGTTCAATAACACAACAGGTGCCGCTTTCAAGGCTGTGTATGCAGATAATCCTATAGGCTGCAGGCCAGGATCCACCAGCGGCTGTCCTGCAATATCCCTCTTCAGGAAGTTATCATCCTACGTGTTCCTAAACAACAAGTCAGACGTAGTTACTTTGAGAACTAACAAAAAATAACAAATATTTAAAATATTTGGAGACTTCAAACAGAACAGTTATTCCTTTACACATTCATATTCCAAGAAACTGGCTAACACATTACTCTTCAGACATTAACAGTATAAATTGGGAAAACCGTTATTTCATCATTAAAAAGAAATTGTATGCTGAAGTTGAACTTTCCCTTCGGTAAGAATTACGAACACCATGTTATTTAAAAGAAATAAAAATTTTTAAAAAATCAAAATACCCTATTATATGCACGGACCTAAGGAGGCAGCAGCTCCCCGATGGATTACGCTGTTACCGGCAGCACCGTTATTGTTACCTGTTATGGGCTCTGTTCTGTCCTTGCCTGTGAATACCACAGGCTTTGCTACTGGGGTAGGAAGAGGTGTGTCTTTTGGTTTTGGTGGAGGTGGCATAATTTCGGCTTTTGGTGAAGGAGGTAATATAGCTCCTGTTTGCTTCTCCAAAAAGTTGAGAATATCTTCTTTGAGTATTCTGCCATCTTTTCCTGAGCCAACAACTTCACTCAGCTTAATCTAAAAAAGGATACACTTAATGTGAAAAATAAAACTACATGAAAATAAATGCATCTTGAAGGTCGCTAAGTGGAATTTGATGCATTATAGGTAAAAGAAAGAAAAAGTTCCTCTGCCCAGTAAGTCAGCATAAGGAAGTAACATTTTCATGATCTTAACAGAGCGTGGTAAGAACAGCTCTCTCCTAAGTCATCACGTTACTGGTGCACGTGCTGTATATATCTGTCCACGTGGTAACCATGCGGTATTTACGTTGTAGATAATCCATACCTATTTATGAAAACTTACATTTTTAAACAATCAACTCTTCTTAAATTTCTTGCATGATTCTTAATTGATTTTTTCTACTTTTAGAAACTACAGAGAAGAACTGAGGTCGCCTGAGGCTCTTAATGATCTAGCGTTCCACGATTATCTCTGTTCTGCGGTGCTCAATGGTCTTCGTATTTGAGAACATTTAATGGTGAATAAATCGCCATCAGGGCTCTAGACCATAACTTCTGCAGGCATTGCCCTGATGTGAACACAAGTGCTTTCTAATTTTTGGCTATAAAGTACATGAAGGAATACGCCCTGGATTCTTCCTTGGATCCTTCTAGCTTCTGGAACAACCGTCGGGTAACTGCTGAAGGGACGTGAACACTTCAGTGACTCTTCGACTCCCAAAATGCACACATTGTTTTTCCCACTGGAACTTAGTTACTTCTCTCAAAAACAAATGAACAAAACACCTGCCCGTGGGCACACTGGGAAGAGCTCAGGCCCTGGAAGGAGGCAGGTCTGGGTCCAAATGCCCAGTTCAGCTCCCTCCTCGATTTCAGGCAACTTCATCAACTCTGCCCCCCCGCCCCACATCTGCAAAATGGGGAGAGTCCGAACCCTCCGGGGCTACAGTAGGGGTCAGTTGCAGGGTCTGGTTCAGGACTCCTATGACGAAAGCAGTCAGTGGAGTCCGGAGATGGACTTCAGAATCCTGGCTCCACCACTGCTCTGTGACTTTGGGCCGTGATCTGACCTCCTCCTATCTTATCTCACAGAGTTGTGAAGATTAAATGAAACACCCTGTAAATTCTCATTGCCTGCCCGGGAGCCACCTTCCCGGGAGGTTAGGCGCCGAAGGCCAGCCTCCCTGACTCAGTTCTGGGGTTCACCCCACCCCAGGATCAGGGAGCATCCTAGAGACGGCATCCTCGCCTGGCCCACTGCCCGTCTCTTCCCTCCCCTATGCTCATGCCCAGTAAAGCTGCTCACTCTTTCAACCAATCAATCAGTCATCACGTCCCCAATCCTTGTCTCAACCTGCGCCCCTAGGGCACGTGTATTTACAAGAGCTGCATCAGTGGTGGCCCTGATGTGCTCAGCTCTAAGAAAGCATAGTGACAGCACACTCCTCCAGCAGTAGACGCAATGAGCTCACGGTGGCTTTCTCGTTTCTCACTCGTGCCTGGATGCAACTACCACTGTTCGGTAACAGACATTCCCATGTTTTCTTCCACCCCGAAGGGAGCCATCTCATCTGGACAGCTGGCTAATTTTCCAGATGCAAGCACACACTCTCTCTGTGTCTCATGTTTACAGGGTAAGAAAACGTACGTTGTTCTCCATGGCCAGGCGGCGCACTGCCGGGGTGGCCAGTGTCTTCTGGCCTTTAATCTCCTGGTGAGTGTGTTCGTCATGGGACACTGCGGGCGTTTCCACCACATCCTCCTCGGAATCTGGTAACAAGGTAAATGTTTACTCCTTAGTTGAGAATATATAAGTAGATTCTACTTTCTAGTCAAAAGGCTGCTTCAGAAAGGAAAACAAACAGGGGAGAGTGAGTGTGTGTGTGTGTGTGTGGCGGGGGGTGGGGTTGTTTCAGGCTCTTGTTACCTGGTATCTACCTCATTTCTGTTGAAATCACGCAGCCAGCTACCAGTTAAACAATGAGAGCTTCTTCCATAAATTTTAAAACATGTTGTATTTTAAATACTTTCCTAATAAACTTCTCTTTTATAGGCAGCATGAAATAAGGATCAGATGGGAGGCAAGTTACATGGAAGGATCATGTAAAATCTGACCAGCACAAACGCTTTCCTGAGGTGACACAGCATTTAAAATGCTCCTCTGCTTGGAACATGGCTTAGGGGATGCTGTGGAAGACTGCCCTTCCCTGGCGAAGGCTGGCTAGCTGTTCTCTAACTCTAGAGCAGCAGTCACCAACCAGAGGTCCCTGAGGTCCGAAAGACTGGCGACCGCTGGTCTGGAGTACTGACCGAAGAAACCACATAGGGCTATGAGCATGGAGTTTTGCAACAACACAAAAAAGCTTTTGAAAGCATTTAATTGTCCAAGTCTAATGTTGTGTGGCAGAGTCTCTGTGGGAATTATTGGAGACTAAACCTTAGCAAATCAGCAACTGAGTTTATTTTGGCATTCAATTCTAAGCAAATAAAGCCCCATTATGTTTCCTAAACACCATTTACTCTCCCCTAAGAGGCCTGCATTTACCCCCTCCCCATCCCTATTAAGATGATATGTAAGCCTGAGTTCTACACCTTCTCTTGGAGTTACTTTTCTCTGCCTGTCTGCCCTGTACACATGAGGTATACAGATTATAAACTTGTCTTCCTCTTGCTAATCCGTCTTTTATTGCAGAGGTCTCAGTTAAGAGCTCAGAGAGGACAGATGGAAAATTACTAATTTTCTTTCTGGTTAAATAAGCTGGCATATGTGCCTATAGTTCCAGGCAAAATTTTGGGAGAAATTGTCTAGAAGGATGTACACTGATGTGTTAAGAGTGCTAATTTCTGAGTAGCAGGAGTATGTTTTCATTTTCTTAATTTTGGTTTTCTGTATCTCTTAACGTTCTCTAATGCAGCATCCTGCTTTGACATCAGAAATTAACTAAATGATAGAAAGGCTTAAATAAGCTACTCCCCAGCTTCTGGTCACGATGGATGACTCAGGACATCCCAGGTCTAAACTGAGCTCTGTCACCCTCGTTGGGTTGGGTTTAGTTCCTACATCGGTTCAACAGGATTTCTCACGTGTAGGATAAGGAATCTAAGTGTGAAACCTGACAGGTGATGAAGGGGCTGCAGTGATGGTACACTCCTGCACAGCCCGCAGGGCCTCCATGTCTCAGGCAGCCTATGAACCCCAGTGCTTCCTCCAGGTTGCGGGGAGGGCTGCCTCACAGACGGTCCCCGTCAGCCTCCGATACAGCGCTGTTTCCGGGATGACAGAGCCCTGGGCTTCGGGGAAGGCAGCCAGCTGTGCGCCCCACGGCACCCGCCTGGTGTCCGTCTCCCTGGAGCGCTCTCATCTGGAATTCCGTGTCAGGACGCGCGCCGATGGTAAGACCCATGGCCGCTGCTTCTTCGCATGCGGGTCTCTGCACCGTTCCTTCGGCTTCTCCTCTTCTCTCCTGCAACTCTCTCTGGGAAGCCTGGCTTTCACAGCCATCACCACGAGTGCTGTCTGCTCCGTACCCACGGCACACAGAGCCATCCCACTGTGCCATGACCAGTGTCCCGAATCGTCCACTGCTGCTTCTGTGACCACTATGGTTTCCAGAAGCCTGGCCTCCGGGTCACTGTTACTGTCCATGTAGTTACCATGGCAACTGGTGGAAAGCTAATCACCCGTCACCAAGGACCCTTTCTATTTCCCTGACCTCCTGTAAGTTATTAAAAGTAAACATCCCTTTTGACTGGCATCCAAGGGCGCCAGGACAGCATGATCAATTTGGCAAACAGGGACACGCACTGCAGTACCTTTTAAAGCTTCCGTTTCTATGTCGACGAGTGGCTTCCCCACATAGGCTGTGTCTTCGAGGTTATAGTACAGTTTCCTAATGACTCCGTCGTAACGACTGGTGATAGTAACAGAAGCTTTGTCACTCTGAACCTCACAGATGCTGTCGAACTGAGACACGGTGTCTCCTTCCTTCACAAACCTGCAAGAAACAGGCGTCAGACCTGCCGTGTGACCAGGTGCCGATCAGCCTGCACCGTCGACACCACACCGTTAGGTCCTACCCACCAGGCTAGGAGTCAGTCCCAGATGTGCACCAAAGAATGTTCCAGAAGAGACCATCACGGTTTCCAGAACCTCTTTGGTGTTATCTCCAATAACAACTTTTTAAAAACCATTCATAGATCTGTAATCTGAAAATTTAATCAGACTTTCAGGTTTTCATCTTCACCCACTCGGAAAAAGTTCTAAAAAGGTATCTTAGACGTGTGTGTGTTTTCCTTTCATTGTTTTATATTAGCCTGTATCCAACTTTAAGGGATGCCATTATTCCTAGAATTAGACTGAAAAACTGATGTCCCCACACACATCCTTTGCAATTTCATGAATTTCGGCTTGAATTGTCTTCCAGCATTATTTTCGCCTGCCCTTTTATATCGATTCCTTTATCCCATAACCGTTTTAAGTGTGCTTTACCTAACAGAGCAGGCAAAATGAGACCAACCTCAAATACTGCATGTCATTCTGAGTTTAATACCATTCTTTTTTTTAATTTCTTATTTATTGACTGATTAAGGTATTACATATGTGTCCTTATCCCCTCATTGCCTCCCAACCTCCCCCACTCATGCCCTCACCCCCCTGGTGTCTGTGTCCATTGGTTATGCTGATATCTAATACCACTCTTTTTTTTAAAATATATTTTATTGATTCTTTACAGAGAGGAAGGGAGAGGGATAGAGAGTTAGAAACATCAATGAGAGAGAAACATGGATCAGCTGCCTCCTGCACACTCTCTACTGGGGATGTGCCCACAACCAAGGTACATGCCCTTGACCGGAATCGAACCTGGGACCCTCAGTCCGCAGGCCGAGGCTCTATCCACTGAGCCAAACCGGCTAGGACTCTAATACCACTCTTGACGTATCTAGCATATTCCTGACATTTTGCGTTAATTCTTCACTAACGTCACTATTATTCGGTCATTCTTATGCCTTGTCTTCCTGTCCTAACAGTTCTCAGTCCACATAACACACCGCCCGTGACAGAGCACCTAGAGGGGCTTTCCCTCCTAGAGCGGGGCAGGGCCCGGGATTCCGCCCCCCAGAAAAGCAGCAAGTGCGCTGACACACGTCACCCCTTAGAGGCGAATTTCTCTGCTTTTAGCAGAAACGAGGGGTGGGCTGTGAAAGTCTTCAAAAAGGAGAGAAAATGATGCTTAAGACATTGCCCCGAATGAGACGCAGGGACGTGTGAAGTGGCTCACCAGCGAGCTGACACCACCAGCCCGTGCCACCCACTGCTGTGAAAAAGGCCCGGGATGTGAGAGCCAGTTTCTCCGTTTAAACGGAGACCCGTTATTTCACTCCGATCACCTTACGATTGACCTAAACCTTTTCACAGCCACTCACCATTCTTTGACAGTGACTTCTCTGATGCCTTCTCCAATGTCTGAGAGTTTGAACTGAACGATCTGTCCCTGTTGACCTTCAAAGACAAATGAGGGATAATCTCCTGAAATAGGTCACGTGTTGTCATGAGACGTTTTTACACCTAAAATTAGAAAATATTCTCCAGCAGAGGCAGAAGTTATTCCATTTTACAGATAAACAATTCACAATTTTTAACAGCATGATCATCATTCATAGCCACCAAAGATTTAGACAAGTTAATCGATGACACCGACCCACTGCCACTGCCACAAAACTCCCATTTTCCAGCTTCCAAAACCATGTTCTGTTACAGGAGATGGAAGGCCTCTGACAAGCGGGATGTTGGCACAATCACAGTAAACAGACGGTAAAACATGACATGTATTCATGGAGACCCCACCACACCCCCTTGTAGTAACCACCAACAGCTGCTTCTAGATCTCTTTGGACCTTGTATTTTGGCTTCATACTCTCAGTCTTAGTGGCTAAAGGTCAGGCAGACCCCTACATGGAAAACTTGATGGGAAATTCTTATTTGCCTAAACTATGTTCTGCCAATTTATCATTCAATTTGAGTCTTTTCCTTCCTCTTCCCACTTTTCACCCCTTTTCAGAGATCTACCCCCTTTTTATAACACCTGGATGCCAATGAAACCTTATGGCAATTATTCCCAAGAGAGTAGCTTTGGTTGGCGAATGGCTCCAAACTGATTTAAGAATGTGCCTCTATTTTTAGACCGCTAAAGCTACAATCGCTTATCATACACACACACAAGCCGATCAAGGAGCATCTTTTTCTTTAATGAATATGAGGAGGTATGAGTTAGTTGTAAAGAAACGTGTCTTTGATATGAGGTCTCAGGAGCCTCGTTTCCATTCCAGGAAGCAGGCTCTCTCACAGCCTGCTGCTCATTTAAACTGGGACCTTTCAGGAAAAGTTTGGTACTAAGTATCCAAGGCCTTAAAAGAAAAAAAGAAAAGGCCCACGGCTTTGAGCCAGCAACTCTAGTTTGAAGTCTTTTTTGCCTGAGGACAGAGAGGCACACAGAGGTCAGTGCTCAAGGACAGTTACTATGGAGACCAGGACCCAACCTGAGTGACTAACTGTGACAAGTAAATGCACGATGACACCTCAATGCAAAGCCATGTTATGCAAGGATCGTGAAGAGCATGGACAGGTGGCAACATGGTGAGGGGATGGCCAACAGCTCTGTGTGGCTCAGGCCAGGACCTGTGCCGAGAAAGCAGCCCAGACTTCAAAAGGCTTTGTGAGCCAGGCACAGGTGAGGTGTGAAATTTACCCCACAGGTCATCAGGGGCCTGCGAGGATTAGTCTATTGTGCCATTCCTAAAATCCTCGCAGGCCTGTGACTTGCTTTCACCAATAGAATATAGCAGAAGTGAAAGTGTGCAAAAAAAATTTTTTTAAGAACATAGACTTTTACTGATTTCAGAGAGGAAGGGAGAGGGAGAGAGATAGAAACATCAATGAGAGAGAAGCACGGACCGGCTGCCTCCTGCACGCCCCCTACTGGGGGTGGAGCCTGCAACCTGGGCAGGTGCCCTGACCAGGAATCAAACAGTGACCTCCTGGTTCAACGCTCAACCACTGAGCCCCAACGGCCAGGGAAAGTGTGAGGGAGAGCGTCCTGGATCCTCCAGCCTAGGTGAGGCTCCAGCGCCAAACACGGTCCCATCAGTGAGCCGGGCCGACGCCCAGGATCCTGACAGGTAACAAATCGTCGTCGCTTCAAGCCACTCGGAGGAGGGCTGCTACTCAGAAGTGATTTACTGCCAGGGAGTCCCCGTGGCCGTTTCCGGCCTGTAGCTTTAGGTCTACAATTTTAGGAGACAATCCTCTCCGGCAGGAATGTGGCAGAGCGAGACAGAGAAGGGGCGGCAGGGAAGGCGGTTAGGAGGCTACTCAGGTTAAGAAGCTGAAGGACGGAGCGTAACAGATTTATGCATTCTCGAAGCTGCCTGAAAAGAAGACAGGTTTAAGGAACACATCAGCTGTACAACGAATAGACCACGGTCATCAGTTTGAGGTGAGAAAGGAATCAGGCTCTAGGCTGCCAGCTTAGCTACTTACTAAGCTGGGACTAAAGAAGAGAGTGTATCCCCAGCACCTAGAGCAGCGCCTGGCACATAGTACGTGCTCAGTAAATATCTGTGCTGCATGAACTGATCCTCACACCAACACAAAGGGTCGGATACTACCATTACTCCCACTTTCCAGGTGACATTAAGTCCCTTGCTCGATGTCACGCAGCCAGCAACTGGTAGGCCACGAGCCTAGAGCTCATAACTGCCTGCACACTGGATCTCCAATGGCCTCTACTCTCTCTCACCAAAGTCCGACTTTTGAAAATAAAAATCTTAAAAGAAAAAACAAAAACACAAATGGTGAAAGTAGGATCACATATCTTAGGGTGCTGTGGAAGATGACGTGTCAGAGGCACGGAAGGACTGACTGGCCTCAGGTGGGTCTGCCTGGAACCCCCCTACTTTTCCCTGGTAGCACAGACCCAGGTGCCCGTATGTGGCAAAGGGTAATGATACAACACAAGTCCAGGGTTCTTTACCAGGTTTCTAAAGAGAACGTCAGAAAAAAGAGTTTTAGTGTCCTTGCAAATCTACTCCTTTCAGCCTGAGTTCTTCAGAGAGGGTAGCAAACATGGGAGGGTAATTGAATGGTAAAAGCAGAGAACTCTGTATCCAGGGCACCGCCGGCTGGTTTCATCCCACCACCCACCAGGACAGATCAAGTCCTCCTCCAACCACCACGCGACAGGGAGCACAAGGGCACAAACTATTCTATCAGACGATCAAGTCAAGTTTACCTGGACTCCGGCAGTTTATCTTGTGCTCCTGGCAGATGAGCCAGGAGATAAAGAAGGTCTGGCCCAAGACGACCCATTCCCAACACCATGAAGACACACGTATCAAGGGAAAGTGTGTGAAAGGGGAGTGGGGGAGAGGTAGGGTGCAAAGATAATTAAAAAAAAAAAAAAAGAATAAATGTGGGGAGAGCAAGGCGGGCCAGGCTAGGAATAAAAGGTCCAGTTGGGAAAAACAAAAACACACAAAACAAACTCTGACACAAGTCTGCAATTACTTAAATGAGGAAGATACAGACGTTATCTCACGCGGCTGTGCTGGTCACACTCACCAGCCGTGGTTTTCAGCGGTCGGTGCGGAAGGCTCGCCTTGAAGGAAGGGTGGCCGAGGAAACACACATACTTGGGTTTCAAAGCACGAACTTCACTCCGTGTTTGAAGGTAGCGAACGCAAACCTAGCGACGGGAAGATCGAAAGGGAAAGCTCTGACAATGTGATCTTTACGGCTTCTCCCCACGTGCAGACGGCATTTCATGTCCGTCCTAACAGTGGAGCGCTCCTTTATGACGTGACATGACCTGGGCCCAAATCAGAACACCGGACATCAAGTGGCAGGAAGGAGGAGATCGGGGAGCCCAGTGGGTGCCGGGGAAGCCAAGAATGGGGGAGCTCTCAGGGGAGCGAGGCGGGGACCCCGTCAGGTGCTGCTGGGGTCGGCTGGCTGGCTTCTCCTGGTTACCTCCCACTTCCCTTCCACAAAGCTCAGGTTATGCAATATCCTCTGGGAACTCCGGTGTCAACGCTGGGACCTTTCCTAGGACCTGTCCCCGCATCGCACGCCTGGCGCTGTGCTGTAGCTGCTTGTCTAAGGCCTACCTCTGTCTCCCTGTCTGTCTGTCCTCCACCACAGGCTATAACTAACCTCTGTGTGGGCAGGGATGGTGTCGGTCTCATTCATATTTGCACCCTGGATGCCTAGCATGTGTCCTGGTCTGTAAGCAGGCTCCCCAAAGGCTTTGTAAGATTAGGGGTCCACGCTGTAGAAAGCTCTGGGGCAAGGGTGGGGGTGAAGGGTGTAGGAACTGAATACAAACCAGATGAAACACTATGATGGCAGGAAGTTCGCTGCTTAGTGCTAAAACACGGTGTGAAAGCGGGGAAGGGCAGCGGGGTTCCACCACAGCGGTGGGTCACAGCTGCATGGAGACACAGGCGCAGACCTGGGAGGAAGGACGCGCCCCGGGAGGAGGCTGGAGCAGGTGTCTCCGCTGCCCCGGGTTATGCTTTGCTCCCAGGGCCTTTCCTAGACGGTGAGCCCCTTGGGAGCTGGGGTCGTCGTGTCGTGTGTGGCACCCAGTGGGTGCTCCCTGAACGCTCAATGCCTGCATCCCCGGCGCCTGTCCCAGTGCCCGGCACCCAGATGCTGCTCAGCGCCAGGCCGGCGGGGCCTCGGGGTGCGGAGGGAGCAGGAGGGCCGCCGCGTCCCGCCGGGTGCGCGCCCCGGTGAGGGGAGGGGGCGGGTCTCCGGACCCAACGGCTCCCACCTTCGGTGCCCTTCGCTCCGCGGGGATCCCCCCACCTCTCCACCCCGCGTGCCCGGGACGCGTGGCCCGCGGAGGGCACACACACACACACCGCCCCCCGCCAGACTGCGGACTCCTCACTCCCTGCCGCGCTCAGCCCGGCCGCCCGCTCACCAGCCGCCCGGCTCTCTGGCTCCAGGTCCGCAGCACGCGCGCTGCGGCCATCTTACTCCGGAAACTACAGCGGCGCCGCGGCCGGGGGCGTGGCCTCTGCCCGGCCACCTATTGGGATCCGGGAATCGCACCTCCCCCCGAGAGGCCAATGAGAGCGAAGGAGCGGCCCACCGGACAGCCAATCAGGGAGGGGGGCGGGGCCGGAGAGACACCCACTGGGGGGCGGGGCGGGGCCGGAGGGGACGCCGAGGACGGGAACAGCTGGGAGATGGGGAACCGCCGGAGGAGGGCAGCCGGGTTCCACCTCCGGGACCAAGTCGGGCGTGTGCACCCACGGTCATCTCCGCAGTCCATGCAGCGGGGAGGGGGCGGGCGGGGTTAAGGGGACACAAAGGAAAGGCACGTACCTGGAGCAGCGGTTCTCAACCTGGGGGTCGCGACCCCTTTGGCGGTTGAATGACCCTTTCACAGGGGTCGCCTAAGACCACCCTGCATGTCAGATAGTTACACGACGATTCATCACAGCAGCGACGTTACAGGGATGAAGTAGCAGCGGAAATAATTTTAGGGTTGGGGGTCACCACATGAGGAAGTGTATTAACGGGGCCGGAAGGTTGAGAACTGCTGATGGAGGAAGGTGTGTGACTCAGACCTGAGGATGGGCAGGGAAATAGACCCCGCTGATGGGGTCGCGGGCCTGTGCTGAACCATGACGCCCGGCGGGCATTCCTGACCGTTTGAACTGGCTGCTCCATTTTTTTTTTTCATAGAAGATGAACAAGGTTGCCCTGATGTCTAAAATAAGCATGTTATTAACCTCTTCTTCCCTTCTCAGCACAGGAAATATGTGTCAGGGACATATGAACTTGATGTAGTTGCCTCTTGGAGAAATGTCAAATTCAGAACCAGGAAAGATAAGATCGGCGCTTGCACGGCCAAGCTTCCGGGGTGACCTTGGTCTGTTTCTGCCCCTTATTGGGAACGAAAATCTGCAAGAATGTCTAAAGAAATACAGAGGGGGAAAAAATAACTGGGACAAAGAGGACATTATCAGTCCTCAATTTTGAAGATCAGTGGCTGTGAAACAAAATCTCAGGTATTACACAAATTCAATGTCTAATATTATCTAAACGCAACCTTCCTATTTTGCCTTATTTACCTTTCAGTGTACTTCTCTCTCTCTCTCACTCTCTCTCTCTCTCTCTCTCTCTCTCTCTCTCTCTTTCTCTCTCTCTCTCACACACACACACACGCACACACAAAGACTACTGTGAGCAATAAATCAAAGTCATTACCTTTAAAAGAAAATCTAACAAAACACTCTTTAAGAACTGTTAATATATTTCATAATACTACACGCAAGTATTTACATAAAAACACTTGGAAGTGCCCTGACCGGTTCGGTTTGGCGCAGTGGATAACGCATCGGCCTGCAGACTCAAGGGTCCTGGGTTCGATTCCGATCAAGGGCATGTACCTTGGTTTGCGGGCACATCCCCAGTGGGGAGTGTGCGGTAGGCAGCTGATCGATGTTTCTCTCTCATGGATGTTTCTAACTCTCTATCTCTCTCCCTTCCTCTCTGTAAAAAATCAATAAAATATATTTTAAAAAAACACTTTGAAGTGAGTTATTTTTTCCCCTAGGGTCCTATACCACCTCTTCCTCTTTTTTTTTTTAATTTATCTTTATTGTTCAGATTATTACAGTTGTTCCTCTTTTCCCCCCCATAGCTCCCCTCCTCCCAGTTCCCACCCCACCTTCTGTCCTTGCCCCCCCACTGTCCTCATCCATAGGTGTACGATTATTGTCCATTCTCTTCACGCACCCCCAACACCCTTAGCCCCCCA
>PVJC01039727.1:0-16117 GCA_004026665.1 Murina feae | reverse complement strand
GAGGTGGGGTTTTCCCTGCTTTCTGGTGGCTGGAGGAAGATGGGCAGTAGGCAAGCTTGGGAGGCAGGCAGCACCCAGCCCTGGCCACGCTCAAAAAAGAGAACAACATGCTGGGGAGGGCAAGAGTCTGAGAGATCAACATAGAGGGGGTGCCTGCTCCAAGCCTCCACAGTGTGCCTGGGGGCAGGCCCCCAGCAGGTAGACACACACAGGAGGACTGCTTCGAGCCTCAGATGCGGCTGGGGGCAGGTCCCCAGTGGTGACACACATACACACACACACACACACACAGAAGGCGCCTGGCAGACTGGGGCCATCATAGGACATCCATTGAGGGGTCCCAGACTGTCAGAGGGCACAGGCCGGGCTGAGGGACTCCCTCCACCCCGAGTGCACAAATTTTTGTGCACCGGGCCCCTAGTCTATATAATAAAAGCCCAGTGACCATATGGCAGAATCTATATAATAAAAGCCCAGCAACCATATGGCAGAATCTATATAGTAAAAGCCCAGCAACCATATGGTGGAATGACTGGAACAACCAGTCGCTGTGATGCACTGCCTGCGGGGGCCACCACCAGCACCATTGCCAAGCCCAAGGGCCCTGGGGCCCGTTGTGCAGCTGCTGCCAAGGCACCGGTAAAGAGGAATGTGAAGGTGGCCAGCATGTGCCTTCAGCTTGAAACGAAGCCTCTGTGGGATGAATTCAATCAGCTGGGCACCAAGATGATCATCACCAAGGCTGGCAGGTCAGGGTGCATCTCTTCCCGCTGAGACCCTCTCCACATGGCACCAGTCTCGAGCAGTGGGCTTTGGCCCAGTCCATGCGAACGAGACTGAGAAGTGGGGTTGGGAGTGTGGCTTGGCCATCTGCAGGTCCCTCTTGGCATGGGCCAGCTCCTTCGCTCTCTGAGTCCTGGCTCTAGCAACAGCCCAGCCACCTGGTGCACCAGGCCAGAGGGTACTGCTCGGGAGGCCAGAAAGATGGTAAAGAGAAACTTTGTGTACCTGCTGCCCAATTAGCAGCTCAGGACCCAGCACCACCAGAAATGGACCAGCTCAGAGCACACCAAGCTTGGGGGGTGGGAGGCAACTGCCTGTGAGGGGCCTTGCCACCACCAGGCTCCTGGTGGATCTCACTTCAAAGCAAACTCGTCTTTGGTTCCTTATTTCTGCCTATCCCAGCTAAAAAGGAGTAGCTGGGCACATTTTAGGGGAGAATTAAGACTCTAAAATAGTGTGTTCTGTTCCATGGAGATTGCTACCCATTTGTCTTAGGCCTAAATTCCCGGTGTTTGTGGGGCCTGGCTCTGCCACAATCTGATTGGCCTGTATTTGTTGTAAAAGGCCAAAGTGAATAAGGAAGACATGTTTTCCAATGCAATGGATTTGACCAACAGACAAAGGCAAGTTCCAGACCGTATCTAATGTACACACAGAGACATCTGCTCTGAGTCTGCCTGGCCAAAAGGAGCTCAGGGCCTGTTTGCAGACCCTTCTGGTGGTTTCTGTTTCCTTGCTGAGGCCCTCCTCCCTGGGAAGCCTGGGGCCCAATATCAGCTTCAGCTCAGTGGGTCTTCTTCAGGCCCCTCCCCCTAGCTGGCCCTGCCCCTGATCTGTTCCTTTGCAACCCCAATCAGGACGGGGCAGACCAGCCAACCTCCCACAGCTCCTTTCATTTAACCATCCTGGCCAGATCACCCTGATAGGGGTAGGTCAGCAGATCCCACCCTTGCACACATTCATGTACCAGGCCTCTAGTCCTATATAATAAAGATGTAATATGCAAATTGACTGTCACACCCTCACACAAGATGGCCACCCCCATGTGATCAAAGGTGGCTGCCCTCATGTGGTCACAAGATAGCCAACAAAAGATGACCAGTAGGGGAAGGCAGTTGGGGGCAATCAGGCCTGCATGGGAGCAGTTAGGTGTTGATCAGGCTGACAGAGGAGTGGTTAGGGGGTGATCAGGCTGGCAGGCAGAAGTGGTTAGGGGCAATCAGACAGGGAGGCAGGTGAGTGGTTAGGAGCCTGCAGTCCTACATTGTGAGTGGGATGTCCGACTGCTGGTTTAGGCTGGAGTAGTCGACATCCCCCGAGGGGTCCCAGATTGGAAAGGGTGCAGACTGGGCTGAGGGACATCCCCTCCCCAGCCCCACTCCCAGTGCATGAATTTCATGCACCAGGCCTCTAGTATAGTATAAAATTCTAGATGTAATATTTCCATTTTATCATTCTTTCCAATGTATTTTAGTTTTTATCTACCAAGAAGCATGAACTAAACTGCCATGAACTAAACTTTGTGTATAGGATTTATTTCCAAGTTCAGTAAGCAACCCAATGGTATAATCATTCCCCTAAGGAATAGGTTAAGGAATTCTTATGGTCTATTTGGTGTCTTTATGATATGAAAACAAATCTAAATTCATTCAAACTCTCCATGATGAGCTAAACACCAATAAACATCTCTTCTCTCTTAATCTCACCACCAACCCACAAAACATATGCCCCTCAGAGAGCTCTTGCTCATTTCCTGAGTTGCAACACATTACCACATTTATCGACCATACATCATATTCCAAGGCAAAGTATTTCCACAGATTTAAAAGAGAAACCTAGAATAGCATGGTAATCTTTGTAGAATATTAATTGCATCTAAATCACATTGTTATTGGAGAAATGAGTGGGCCAAGTTTCCCTGTCACTCCTGGGAGTGGGGTTCTTGGGGTACTGGTGAAATAAGCATTTTTATAAGCCCCTAAAGGAGAATGAGATGTAATAACTTTATTTGTGTGGAGTTGCATTCCTGGGGTTCCAAAATTCCATATCCTTTAATCCAGTCTTGAAAAAATGGGTATCTGTGATTCAGCAAAGCCAAAAGCAGGGCCAGTGCCCAGACTTGCCTTTCTACATTGCAGCAGGTACAGTGCAGCATCAGGCTAGATTCAGTCCGTCAGTCAACTATGTGGATCCCAGTGGCCGTGAGCCATGTGGACAAATGCAGAGCATGTGAGCCATATATGCCAGAGTCAAGCTCAAGCAGCAAAAGAGAGAGAGAGCCAAGAGAGCAAAACTTCCTTTGTCTATGAGTTTAAATATTCAGATTCCTTGCACTTGCAGTGGCCACGCCTGTTCTGGCCACTGACTTGTTTCCATGTGTGACTGTCAGGTAAGCACCTTCCCATGGCACTCAAACCTTACTAAGCATGTGTCTAAACTGTCTTTGTCCAGTCCCTTCCTCCATTAATCAGCAGGAACAGACTTGGAGAGTGTAAACTGCAGTTTTCTGGTAAAACTGTATAAATGGCATCCCTATATTATTTAGTCTTGCCTTTACTCCTTTTCTGTTAAATAATACCAGATTACTACAATAGTATCAATATCATTGAGTAAACATACAGTAAGCCTGTTATTTATCATACTAGAGGCCCGGTGCATGGAATTTGTGCACAGGTAGGGTCTCTAGGCCTGGTTGGCATTCAGAGCAAATTGGGGCCTTCTGGCTGCTGGCTAGGGCCTTCCTTCATTCTGCGCCACCTCCAGGTGGTCACAGTGAGCAATCAAACTCCTGGTCTCCTGGTCAAACTCCCAAGGAGACAGTTTGCACATTAGCCTTTTATATATAGATAGATAGATAATGATAAAAATATAAAATAATACATACAAAAAAAGACCTGATATCTTCTCTTAAGAGTTTACCCTTAAATGGCGTAGAAAGCAATTTGCAAGTGTGAACATCCTAGTTTGAGGGAGAGGCTGAGTAGACAATGAAGGTTTTCTGAAAATAAAGTCCATGAGTGAAAACAAGCAGATTATCATTGATTGCAACATTGGGACCAACAAGGAGGAAATGAGGCTTCAATAAGATGAGGTTAACATTACTTCTTCCAAAGAGAAGTCAGGAACTAGACAAGAGATCTGGCCATCCCCACATTCAGAAATTTAATCCCATTGCAGGAGACCTTTCAACACAACTAGCAGGAGGAAGAGTGGGCATAATTAAGAGAGTTTTAGGAATTATTAGGATAAGCTTGTCTTAAGTGTTTCTTATTTTTGTTTCCCCAAGTCTGCCTTTCTATAATCAATAAAACCTCTAATGTGAAAATGGCTTGTGTTCTTGAGTAAATAAGTCATAAGAAAGCAGAACCTGAAGAAAATGTGTCTGCTGCCAACATCAGGTCTAGGTGAGAAGAAAATCATGGGCAAGAGGCCTAGAAAGAAAAAGTGTTGCCGAGGTGCTATGGCCTTTCATGAATGGAGGGAATCAGAGACTCAGAACGCATGGCTCTTTGCTGAGAAGTGGAAAGCGCCCTGTGAAACTGCATAGGAAGATACTGGTAGCTCTATGACTGAGGATGTGTTACTTTAAATGTGAACAAAACACTACACAACAAAAGGAGTGAGGGAATCTTGGAAAACTTGTAAGACATAGATTTTGACCAAAAGTAGAGAAGAAAATTTAGCAAATTGATTTAGGGAGTGGACAGTTTTGGAAAAATTCTAGAAAGTGTTTTACCCACTAAGAAGTATCAGTTAAGGCTTTGTGTAGTAGGTGATCAAGCTCAAATGTTAGCATTTAAAAAGGTCAGCCTCATAATTGCCCTCTAGCCCTGACTGAAAAGTTTTAAAGAAATTAAGTGTGAAGAACTGATGGAAATGGTGGTGGGTTATTAATATGGGAGAGAAATTATAGAATAACACCTATATGTGTTATTATTTAAAAATGGTCCAGTCCTAAATCTGGGAATGATAGTAGGTAAGTAGATTTTTTAAGATCCTATAGTTGGAAATCTATGTTATGATCAGGCCTCACCCATAGTCAGCCTGTGATAGAACAGATAGGCATATTCATAAGAATAGTCCCTTCATCACATAACCAATAGCAACAGGTGGTGGCAAATACTGTCAAACAATTTAATCACTTTAAAAAATAATCCATTATTTTTCCATGGCACTGAGATGACTATCTAATTGAAAACTAATTGAATCCTAGCCAGTTTGGCTCAGTGCATAGAGTTGTTGGCCTGTGGACCAAAGGGTCCAGGGTTTGATTCCAGTCAAGGGCATGTTGCAGGCTCCTCCCTGGCCCGAATCCTGGTCAAGGAATGTGCAGGAAGCGACCAATCAATGTGTTTCTCTCACATAGATGTTTTTCTGTCTTTCCCTCTCTCTTCCACCCTCTCTAAAAATCAAGGGGAAAATATCTTAGGTTAGAATTCAAAAAACACAAAAGAAAAAGAAAACCAGTTGATTTTTTTTTACCACTTTGCTTTTTCTCTTTATCATTTTAGAACATTATAAGATTAACTAACTATTAAGTATATGACAGTGAGCACTGTGTACTTTTTAGTCTGATTTTATCCAGAAAGTTTAAACACACACACACACAAACACATGCATTATGCAAAGTCACAGTGAAGAACTGAAATAACTTTTACTTTATTTCTGATGTTAGAACCATCTTTTCCAAAATATTGTAGAAATTATGGACAGCATATTTATCACTCTCTTGACATTAGCAGAGATTTTAGAAACTCTAAATCTTGTTCTAAGTACCCACCTTGGTCAAAACATTGATTTAGACTTAATCTACATTTCTCCTGAAATAATTAAGACATATTAATTGATAGAGTAATCTTTCTTATCCTCAACCTCTCTCAAGGTCTTTTTTTTTATGATTGATTTTAGGATGTGAGTCAATAGCTGAGTTCAAGTGCATTCCAGGTTCCCCTTCCAGCTCCCCCGGGGTCCTTGAGCAGGATCTTGTTAGCACCTGAAATGTTTGGCACACACCAAGGCAATTAGCTTCCTTTTGCACCTAAATTTACCTCCACCCCATGCAAACTTGCAGCTGTTCTCTCACATTTGTTACTCAAATGATCTCACTGATAAACACTGAATCATGAGACTGAGGCAACAAAACCTTATTGACCTCCTGGGGACATGGTCCTATCTCCTTAAAATATTCTCTTCACTATCTTTACCTGGGGAGTCATTTTCCACATTTAGCATTGGGAACTTTGAATATTTGCAATAATGCCTTTCCACGCAATAGTGGGGAAAAATGAGCCCCTTTAAACTGATTAGTTATAAGTATCAGATTTGTCCTTGATTTTTAACTGGTGATTGGAAAGTATTTATTTCATCAAAGTATTAACTCTGGGGAATCAAAGTAATTAAAACCTAATTTTTACCTGTTAGATACATAGGTCTGCATAAACTACACCTATGTTCAACATAATAGAACTATAGCTTTTATTGTGGTATTTGGGAAGTACCATAGTCCTCAAATGGATCCTAAAAGTTCCAGATTAGATAGTATTTTTGAGAATTGTGTTATCAAAGTTGGTCAAAGAAACTGAAGAGGAAATGTGTAGGTCAGGCATTGAAATATGAAAATATTTGTTCATTCATTCTTTTTGAGTTTCAAGTTCAGCATGCTTTTGTTAGGTGCCTACAAACCTTGAGTGATATGTAGGGAAGTGGGGCATTCTAAGTGGCAGGTTGGCTTGAGTGGAATCAATTAGGTGGAAATCTGGACTAGTATAATGTGAATAGAATTGAACTTGACAGAAACTCTCACCTGATACCCAATATGAAGAAGGATTTCCTGCTGGTGAATGTTCAAATGTGAGAAAGTACAGGAGTCTGAACATTTTGCACATGGAAAAATCTCATAGTTCTGAGTTATGGTCCTTTTATGAAAATTATTGGGAACATTTTGTTATACCCAACATTCTCACTTTTCTCATCCACAAGGAGGATGTATTAATTTTATATGCTGAATAAAAAAATTACTATACACTTATAAGTTTAAAATAGCACACACTTATCTCCCAGTCTTTGAGTCATAAGTCTGGGCATGATTTTGATGAGTCCTTTGCTTTGGTTTCACAAAGTTACAATCAAGTTATCTTTTGGCCTGACTGTATCATCAGATGTTGGTTAATCAGGGAAAATCAATTTCCAAACTAACTCAGTTACTTCAGAGTCCATTTTCTTGTGGTTGTGTTACCTGTGGTGAATGTTACACCTCAGTTCTTTAATTCGGCTAAGAAATAATTCAGAGCCAGGAGCTCTAATGCAAAAAGTTTAGTTAGGAAGTCACAGAGGTAGAAGAAGTGATCCAGCTGGGCTGCATGGACTCAGGCAACAAGTTCCAGAGGCAAAAGAAGGATCCTTGGCACTTAGGAGAAAGAAAGCAAAGATATGCACCAGAAGAAAAAAGGGGAGGAAAGATGTGGGCGCACTCCAGAGAGAGAAAGAAAGCATGCACTGGGTCTTTCCTTTGAAGGGTTTTTATTGTTTTCTAAAGGTTGAGATGTCAGGTGAGGTCTCAGGGGAGGATCTCAATAGAATATTCATCTGCTTTTGGGTGTGTCTTTTCAGAATTGTTGTTTCTGCTTACTGGTTGGTGCTAAGATAGGGGGTCACTCATTAATCAATGCATCTGGTTCTGATATGGCATTGTTTCTGTTTGATCTGGTTTATGGTTGTTTTTTGGTGGTGGTGGTGGTGGTGGTGTTTTGGGGGGGGATGTTGCAAAACAACTGAGGCCTAGATGTAATCTATAGTTTGGCCAAAATTTTGACCAAAATTCTGTCTCTGTGGTCAACAGATTTGAAGCTTTGTTCCTATGATTATTTGATGCGGGTCAGAACCTTATTGCCCACATCAGGGTGTAATGCTTAAGGGAGTGGTCATGCAAGGGCTTGTATGGGAATCATAAGAAGCTATTCTCTTGCCCCCTTATCCCTCTTCTAAATCACATTACATACCGTGGGAGAAAGGTTACCCTGGGGTCAAAATCCTAGCCTCTAACAATTGTTTTCTCTAGTCTTGACAATTGCTAGGCACCTGGGACTTTCTGCCCTGGTTACATTCTATACCTAACCTTTTGTTCTTGCTCTGTGCATGCCTCTCTAACTGCCTACTCTTATCAGTTTTATAGAATTGAGAGCTCCAGCTTCTGGCTAGCTGTCGCCTAGAGGCCATTCTCAACTCTCTACCTCCCTGACTTGTGGCCTTCTCCATGGCAGTTCACCACATAGCAGCCTGCTTCTTTAGGCCAGTAGGAGAGCAAGAACAAGTCCACTAACATAACAGTATATATATTATATATCTCATAATGAAATAATGTGAGAGATATCTCACATTCTACTGATTAGAAAAAAGTCACAGGTTCCATCCATATTCAAGAGGAGAAGATTATATAAGAATATAAATGCCAGAAAATTGGGATCATGGAGCCACATTAAAGTCTGTCCACCACAGAGTAAGTTTAACATTCAGAGTCCTCAGTCTTGAAAAGCAAGCAATCAACATGGTTCTATCCATCACAGTTTAGCCCATCATCCTATCCATTTCACAAAGATCCCCAGAGGAAGAAATATAGTGCTATAAAATAAAGATGATATTGGAGGGCAACCTGTTAGGTGACTAGTGAGTGATGAAGTTGCTGTTCATCTCACTATTATTATTTGTGGTGTGAACTTCTGATTTCTAATCTTGGCCATGATTCAGGGTCTATTAATGATGATGGTCCTACTTTTTCTTTAGCTTGTTCCTCAGCTAGTAGATGATGATGATGTGCATCAATCTGAGAAGGGCAGTATGAGTTTCATCATATGAAGAATTCAGCCCAATTTTGTATAGAAATACTTTTGAGTTAGAACTCAGCAGAAAGTAGCATAAATCTCTAAAGAGCTGGCACAAAACAGTGCTGGGGAGGAGATAGAATTCTAATTTAATAGAGAGAAGTGAAGGTAACTCTACAAATAAAAGAGAAATCTTTATAAGAAACAAACTATTTTGCATATTGAAGGAAGCCCAAATTAGATTAAATTAAGGAAATAGGGGATATTGTTTAGCCAACACATTTTTAAAAGACTTTGAAAAGATTCTACAATCTTCTCTCTGTGGCTTTAAAGCTAAAATTGATGTATGGTTTAGGATGAATTGAAAATGTCCTTGACTTTTATTTTCTTGGATCCTATTTATTAAACATATATCATCTAAAAGTGTCAACTTTCTTCTAAAATTAAAAAAAGCAACTTTTAATTTCTTATTTAGGAAAAATGAGGTGAACTATTTTGAATTCTGTTAATATAAGAACAGCAGTATCACACTAACCAGGGTAGGCCACTTAACATAGAAAGGAATAAAGGTGTCCTTTGGTACCCAAGTTAGGTCTGAATTTTATTTTATTTTATTTTTTTAGTTTGTGGAACATTTGCATCTGTGACTATGCTTATGTATAAGAGATAAATAACCATCATTAAAAGGCTTAAATTGAACTAAACAAAATTAACAAACACAAATGGAAAGTAAAAGAAGGAGAAAATGAAGAGAAGAAGAAAGATGAAAGCAGGAGGAAGAAAATTAAGTAGGTCACTTGACCAAATTGATTGGTTAGTTTGTGGTTTGTGGTTAGTTTGTGTAATTCACTTCAGTGTCCTTGACAGATCTTCATCTAGATTCTTCTGGAATCATTGAGTTGACAAAAATCACAATGTTCCCTCAATTATTTTGTTTAATTTGCATGCTGAGAAAGTTGTTTCTTATTTTCATCCTTGTTCTTTTACATAGGACTAATATATTTTTTCTATATATATTTGAAATTTTTACTTTAACACAGATAATGCTTCACATATGGAAGATGGACACCAAGATATTCCCTTAATATTCTGTTATTTTCAGTCAGTATCTAGAACTTTTCAACTGCTTAATTTATTAAGCAGCCTTAAGTTCTTCCAGAAGATTTTCCTATCTCTGACACTGTATACAATAGAGAAGAGATGAGATCATGATGGGTCAAACTCCTTAGCTAGATATGGATGGAGTATTGACTTGCCTATGAATTTAACTTCAAAACTAGTTGTCTAATCAGTTCATCACACAGATACAGACTGACTCATAAAACAACAGATGAGTGAGCACACAATAAAATCTAAGTTGCAAAGGCCATTAAACACTAAAGATATATTGTGGAGAAGAACTTGCTTAGGTAAGAACTTCCTACCCAGTGTAATGCCATGATGATTAATATGTACATATGTGAACTTTATAAAAAAGATAATGAATTGATTGTGTTCATAAATGATGCCATTTTAGACCTTTTTGCCTTCTTCTGCTCCCTTGGGAATAAACTGACCACACTCTGTTGGTTAAACAAATGAACATTTAATTCTGGCCATTCTGCCAACCAAGTTGGAGTAAAATGTAATCATTTATCAAGGGAAAAGAAAAGAAAAATAATGAAATGGCTTCTATATTGGGAAGAAGATGAAGACCAGTAGTTAGTGAAAAAGGGAGCTGGCCCAGTTTCTTATTAGAAATAAAATAGAGGAAGAGCCTTCGGATTGCTTCATACTTTGGTTTATGCCTATTTTCGTATAAAAGAGCTGATTCTTATGCCATCATGATTCTTTCTTGTTCCTTGAATACAACTTTTTTTGGCAATTTTGATATTAATAACAGCTCCTGCTGCTTCTTGGTGGCCATTCAATCATCCAATTGATTGTGAGTGGTAGTAAAATAATTAGGGAATCTGTAAGTGGAAAGTGCAACTTGAGGGTCATTTGTGATTATCTCTTTGTCTTTAACCCTTGGCATTTTAATTATGACGTGGCTTGTGGGCAGACTCAGTGAGCACCAAAGCCCCACTGAAGCAAGCGGTGCTCCATAGAAGTATCTTCTGCACAGTAGCTCTTCCACTATAGACACAGCTGGTCCTCACAGCCAATTGGCCTGGAAGTCAATTCTTAGTGATGACAACAGCAATCAAGGATCAACTACAACAAGACAGTGCACATAGCCTACACAGTGGTACACCTAGAGTGCCCAGCTTAGATGACTGAGGAGGCTGAGTCAGTGGGCCCTATACTACAGAAGGCCACTGTACCAATTCTAGGAGACATAGCAGCTCTACTGAATACATAGAAACAAACACAGGGAAGCAAGTAAAATATGGAGACAAAGAAATATGTCCCAAATGAAAAGAAAACAAAAGAAATCTCCAGAAAAAGAACTAAATAAAATGGAAGCAAGCAAACTACTGGATTCACAGTTCAAAACAATGGTTACAAAGTTGCTTAAAAATCTTAATGAGAGCTTCAAGGACTTAATAAGACTTTCAAGGACCTTAGTGAGTATTTCAAAGCATTGAAAAGTGCCAGTCAGAAATTAAGCATACTCAAAGAATAATTTACAGAAGTTCAACAGTACAGTAGAGGATTTAAATAATCTAATAAATTATTTGGTATATGAGGAAACAAAAACCACCCAATCAAAAGAGCAAAAAGAAAAAAAGGAACCCCAAAATTTGAAGATAGTGTAAGGAGCCTCTGGGACAACTTTAATTGTGGAAGAATTTTACACAATTAAAATTGATACCAGCATGATATTTGCATTATACGGGTGCCAGAAAGAGGAGAGAAAAAAAATAAGATATTGAAAGTCTATTTGAAGAAATAGTGACAGAAAACTTACCCTACCTGGTGAAATAAATAGACTTACAAGTCCAGGAAGCACAGAGAGTCCCAAGCAAGAGGAACCCTAAGAGTCCTACACCAAGACATTAATATTTAATACACCATTGTTATTATAAATATTTTCTTCCCAAATAAAATTTGAAATTTCTTATTGACAAAAAAAATAATGTCTTAGTCATCTTTTTGTCCTTATTATAGGACTGACTATATGTCTGGAACACTGAATTAAATTCAATTGAGATTGCAAATAATGAAAAGTGTTACGTTACAGTGGGAATCTCATTTTTACTTCTAAACCTTATTTTATTTTTATTATATTCCTTTAAAAGCTTTATGGCTATCTTTCTTAGATTATATCTCTAACTATGTTCACACTAGAAGTTAGAGTAGGATTTTGTTTTTCCCAGAGATATAGTCAACCTTTTCTTGGTCTATAGAAGGTTAAGGTTGTTTAAGATTGATCATCTTTCATCTTTTTTCCTTTGGAAGATCCATTTGGCTAGAATTTTTACCAGTATGCATATGAGATGGAGTTTGAGAGAAGAAAAAGTAGGTTATAAGAGTCAAAAACACAGGAAAGGTTTTGTGTTGGTCATAAGGAGAACTGAAGCATCATAAATCTGCATAAACTTCTAATCTGAAGTGTATGCATTTGAGACCTTTCTAAGTCTAGTGATCCTTCTAAGCTTTCCCAGAACCAATTTGTCAAGCTTCTCTCTAGGCCTGCTGCCTACCCCAGTTCTATGGTATCTCACTGATCTGAGATGGCTGCTCCATGGCAACCACCTTCTTCCTATGGTCCTTCTCGTCTCTGAGTTAGAGGATTCCTTTCGATGTCGGTGTCAAGACTGTGTCCACTTCCTCCATTTTCTTTGCTTTCTCAAATGGCGTGAAAGAAAGTCCATAATTTTGTCATTTTACTGTTATATCCCAATGCACCTTGGATATGTAATACCAATACTCCTTCCTCTGTCTTCCAAGGAAAGAACATGATTGTTCCCACACAGAAGCTACAGAGGTAACTCCCACCACATTGTACTGTCACATCTGATAATCATTTAACCACCAACTCAGTCTAAGTCACCAAGATCAGAGGATCCAAAAACTCTGGGAGACTTTAAAAACTTTTAAAATTAATAATTTATTGTTACTGCAGTGTTCCCTTGCTACTTAATTTTCCTGAGTCTCAGTTTAGGAGAAATTGGGTCCTTTAGCCTTAAACACTTCATCTCAATCAATACACTATTCTCCCTAGAGATCCCAAATTATTCTTTTCAGATATCTTTTTTATCTATCCTTGGAAACAACACAAGCAAATGGAGTTTGACTTCCAGCTGTCAAATCAAATGTTGAGGCAAACCCTGTGAGGGTGAATCACTTGAACTCGCCTTGTTGAATCTGGGTAATGTAGTACAGTCCCAAGAATCCTCCTCTACCACCAAGAGAGAGAGAAAGAAATCACAGACAAATGGTATAATTTCAAAAAATTGGATGATTTGTTTATTTATTTTAATTAGACAGTAGTCATTCACACAAAAACTAGCAGCTAAATAACAAACCCTTATTATGCTCCTTGGACTTCTTCGGTAAGGCAGGGTTAAATTTTGGGAATAGGATACTGTAAGTGGACCACCTTGTTCTTGCACTGTAAGAACTGACCTTGGACCTCACTACAATTCCATCACTAGCAATTCAGGCTGTGGAAAATGTGGTCTGGAGGTTGTTTCTCTGTTTCTTTTAGAGACTAAAACTTCCTGATTGATACAGGTTAGTATTCAAAGTGTAAGCTATTGATCATATTGTTGACTATGATATAAAAAGGTTGTTTTTCAATGGAGCATTATTTGAAAATCTTGGGGGTCATTATAAATGTGTTATTTATATGTTAGCTTACATATTGTCTCTCTTTAGGCCCAATTCCTCTACTACCTGTGTAGCTTCCAGAGTACTCTGTGCCTTATAAGGTGCATAGCAAAGCAAGCAAACAAATAAACAACACCCTTATATTTTTTCCTGATGATAGTTGCGGAAGGTCAAGAATGATATTTTTTAATATATTTTATTGATTTTTTTACAGAGAGGAAGGGAAAGGGATAGAGAGTTAGAAACATCGATGAGAGAGAAATATGGATCAGCTGCCTCCTGCACACCCCCTACTGGGGATGTGCCCACAACCAAGGTACATGCCCTTGACTGGAATTGAACCTGAGTCCGCAGGCTGACACTCTATCCATTGAGCCAAGCTGGTCAGGGCAAAAATGATATTTTTAGGAAAATTTTAAAAACTAAATATCTGATCAGGTTTATATACAGTATCCAGATATATTTCCATGGTATATTCTTTTTTTATTTTTTTCCCAAATAAGATGGTAAGACAGAAACAGCAGGCCTGTATTTTCTATCCTCCACTGTCCCAAATCTTCAGACTCCATCAAAGCACACCTGGAGCTCCACCTCCCACATCGTGTTCCCCACTGGTGCCAATCTTCCAGCTAACTCCATTTCCCCTTTGTAAACGCTCGATGTGCTGACCTATTTAAAAATATAACTCAGGTGCCTGGCGAACCATGATGCCTGCCAGCTCTCCAGATAAAGAGGATCCACTTATTAATCTGCTCTGTCTCCATCTGCCTGCTCAATTGGGATTGACTGCTTGCTGTCCAGACTGATACCAGAGAAATCTGATTGAGGACAAGAATCTCTTTGTACATTTCCCCCACTGATAAGGCACAACAGGTCTGCTGCAGCCAGGGAGTTAAGCTGATGTGACATGATGTCGGATGGCCTGCCATTGTATGTCAGAAATTAAAAAGAAAATATTCTTTCAAACCGGAATTCCTTATGTGATTTTTATTTCCTTGGGCTTTGAGCAGATTGAGTATTGAGTTGCTTGACTGGAGCCCATGGATAATTTAATACCTGCAACGTTCGTCCCCCAGTGAATTTCAGCCACGTTCGACTTGTTCAGCATGGCGTCTCAGTTCTAACCATTTCATGGAAATCTTGTAAATATTGATTGATGAAATCCCAAAGAAATGCTGTTTCTAACTCTGACTCTGAAATACTCCAGAAGGAGAGACTTGTTCTGTGCTTTTGTCTTCCTTACTCCACATCTAGGAGTGTGAGAAGCAAATAAAAATTTCAAACCTTCTTTTAGACTTCTCAAGTTACAACAGTCAATTCTTACAACTTAAAAAAAAAGGTTTTGATCCAGTAACTTAGGATTGAATAAAAAAATTTAACAAAGCATGAATATCAAATAAATAAGTAAATAACACGTAAATAAGCACAAATAATGTCAGTGGAATCAAATATAATTTCTGGGGAAGCTTTTTGAGTCTCTCAACTTGATATATTAGCTGCATAATGTTAATTATCCAAAAGAATGTAAACCTAGTACATGTATATATGGCTCTAAAGCACAAAACGGTTAGCATCCCACGTGCAAAGTATTCATATTTTAGTATGTAGTTGTGCTTTTATTGAAAATGCAGGTAGAACCAGCATTAGGATATATCTGGAATCAACAATGAATGACTTATACAACTTCTAAAAAGCATTTATTAATTAAAAAAATCAAGAGAAAAAAGAGACACACAAGAGTTAAAGATCTTACAGCAGTTCATATTCAGTAATAAAGAACAAAATATTATCACTTTTTAAATATTCGGCTTTTACTCTTTAGTCAAGGCTAATCATTTGTTAATTTGTGTAAGCTCCAGTGCATAAAAATTCACATGTGAATGAAATGTGTGGCTGATCCTTACTCTTTACTATAAATTAAACAGTATGAAATGTAAATACTATTGGAGAAAATAAAATCTCATTTATCCAATGTAAATAACACTGAATAAATTAATAAATTGACTGGCCTCTCTCTGATTATGATTTGTGATGATAGCTTATGTGTGTGTTTGTGTGGGACTGTGTGTATGTAGACACATAATATATTTGAGGCACTGACAAGAAAAATAACTTGCTTAAACAGATGAAAGATGGTACCTTGTTACAACATAAGGAACATAAGTAAAGAATATTTTTTAATTTAGAAATTATCTTGACAAGTAATAACTATATAATAGAATATTTGCTCAAGATAATATACTAAAAGTTCTTTACCATACATATTTAAAGACTAAACTATAGGAAGCTATACCCACAAAAAGATTAATGCAAGAAAACAATAGTTTGTTTTACTTTATTGAGATATAATTGACATAATATTATATTAGTTTCAAGTATAGAATGCAATGATTCAATATTTGTATATATTGCACAATAGCCACTACAGTAAGTCCAGTTAACATCTATCACCATACATAGTTACGTGTCTTTTCCTAGCTATTCAAATATGTAATGCATTACTAACTATTGACACCATGCTGTACAGTACATCCCCAGGACTTATTCATTTTATAACTGGAAATCTGTATCTTTTGACAACCTTCACCCATTTTTCCCCCCACCCCACCTCAGTCAACCACCAGTCTGTTCTCTGTATCCAAGAGCTCAGTATATATATATATATATATATATATATATATATATATATATACTGAGTATATATATATATTACATATATATGTATATATTACATACAGTATCTTCTATAATAAAAGCGA
>PVJC01039726.1:0-16114 GCA_004026665.1 Murina feae | reverse complement strand
GGAAAGCAAGGCTGCAGGGGCCGGGGTCCTGCTTGGCAGCTCCCCAGACCCCTTGGCGGCACCAGGAAGTGGGAAAGGAAGGCAGCAGGGGACGGGTGAGTGGGAAAGAGTTGGCGGCCTGCTTGGCAGCTTCCCAGGTCCTTTCCGAGGATCAGGGAGCAGGAAAAGGCTGGCCTGACCATGAGGCGGGGTTTTCCCTGCTTTCTGGTAGCTGGAGGAAGATGGGCAGTAGGCAAGCTTGGGAGGCAGGCCACACCCAGCCCTGGCCACAGCTCAAAAAAGAGAACAACATGCTGGGGAGGGCAAGAGTCTGAGAGATCAACATAGAGGGGGTGCCTGCTCCAAGCCTTGATGGTGTGCCTGGGGCAGGCCCCCAGCAGGTAGACACACACAGGAGGACTGCTCCGAGCCTCAGATGCGGCTGGGGGCAGGTCCCCAGTGGTCACACACACACACACAAAAGGCGCCTGGCAGACTGGGGCTATCATAGGACATCCACTGAGGGGTCCCAGACTGTGAGAGGGCACAGGCCGGGCTGAGGGACTCCCTCCACCCCGAGTGCACAAATTTTTGTGCACTGGGCCCCTAGTCCTATATAATAAAAGAGAAACATGCAAGTTGACCGTCCCCAGGCTATGCTCAAACCATGCCCACAAGCCAATCAGGGTCAAGTATGCAAATTAACCCAACTAAGATGGCGGCAGCCACAAAGATGGAGCGTGCAGGAGGCTTGGGTTGCCCATAGTGATGCAGGAAGCCAAGCTTCCCACCTGCCCTGGCCAGCCCTCGGCTCCACTCAAGGCTACAAAGTTTCAATTATAGAAGATAAATAAATCCCCCCAAAAAAGGGAAAAAGGAGAGACTTGAATCTTGGGTTCCTGGAGGCATGGCCAGCCTGAAAACAGCCATCAGCCCCTCACCCAGGCTGGCCAGGCACCCCAGCTGGATTCCCCCACCCCCACCCCCTGAAGGGACTGTGGCAGCCTGCAAACTGCCCTCAGCCCCTCACTCAGGCTGGCCAAAACCCAATGGGGTGAGGGTTCCCACTGGGAGACTTGGCCAGCCTGCAAACAGCAATCAGCCCCTTACCCAGGCTGGCTAGGCACCTCAGCGGGACCCCCACCCTTCAGGGCAAATCAGCTGTCCCCCACCCATGCACCAGGCCTCTAGCCTATATAATAAAGGGTAATATGCAAATTGACCCTAACAGCAAAACGACTAGAAATGGACTGATCACTATGACACATACTGACCACCGGGGGAAAACACTCAATGCAGGAGCTGCCCCCTGGTAGTCAGTGCACTCAGACAAGGGGAGCTCTGCTTAGCCACCAGCCAGGCTGACGGCTGCCTGCATAGCGGTCGTGATGGAAGCCTCTCCCGCCTCCTCAGCAGTGCTAAGGATGTCCAACTGCAGCTTAGGCCTGCTCCCTGCTGGCAAGTGGACATCCCCTGAGGGCTCCCGGGCTGCCAGAGGGATGTCTGACTGCCAGCTTAGGCCCTATCCCCCAGGGAACGGTCCTAAACCAGCAGGTGGACATCCCCTGAGGGGTCCCAGAGTGTGAGAGGGCACAGGCCGGGATGAGGGAGTCCCCCCGAGTGCACAAATTTTTTTGTGCACTGGGCCTCTAGTAAGGTAATAAAGGAATGAAAATTCTTACTGCCCAGTGACATCATAGCTGTCATAACATCATAGTGTGATGCATCACTCACATGGTTATGGTGATGCTGGTGTAGACAAATGTAGTGCATAACTGGTCGTATAAAAGTACAGCACACAGTTATGTACAGTACATAATACTAGCTGGTGATCATAAATGACGATGTTACTGCTCTATGTGTTTCCTGTGCTATTCTGTTATCATTATTTTAAAGTGTACTCTTTCTGCTTATCAAACAAAAAAAGTAAGTTTGCTGTCAAACAATAGCTGTGCTACACCAACAGCTGCCTATCTCTTGTTTACCGGGTCTCTTGATTGCACCATTTTCCTCTTGCACTTGATTTAATCTCATGTTATTTTGTGCAGTAACATGCTGTATAGGCTTATATCCTAGGGGCAGTAGGCTAGACCATCTAGCCTAGGGGTCGAGCAGGCTAGACCATCGAGGTGTGTGTAAGTGCACTCTGTGATGTTCACACAGTGATGAACTCACCTAATGACGCATTTCTCAGAACATCTCCTCATTGGTAGGCAGCACATGTCTGTAACTATGATGTGTTTCAGGCTAACCAGTCTGGAATAAGAATTATATTGGCAAACACTTTTTACACTCTTGAGGCACCTGGTGCTGTGCTGAGCACTTTACATGCATAATCTCTCTTAACCCTTTCAGTAACACTCTGAAGCAGGTATTACTTTCATTCTCCTTTTTTTATGGAGAGGGAAACTGAGGCTGGGAAAGTTAGTACAGGGGCTCCAGATGGCTCTACTAGGAAGTACTTGAGCCAAGTTCTATGATCAGAGCCCATGCCCTCAGCTACTCAGCAATCGTAATTTCTCTCATGTGTCTTATACCTGAGAATTCCTATTAGACTAAACTCCTGGTCTTTTCTAGACACTTATCTTATAGGAAATACTAGGGGCCTGGTGCACAAAAATTTGTGCACTGGCGGGGGGAGGGGAGGGTCCCTCAGCCTGGCCTGTGCCCTCTCACAGTCTGGGACCCCTCTGGGGATGTCCACCTGCTGGTGTGCCTGGCCAGCGTGGGTGAGGGGCCAATATCTGTTTGTAGGCTGGCCAAGCTCCCCAGTGGGGACCCTCACCCTAGGGGGTGTGGCCAGCCCTGTGGCCAGCCTGGGTGAGGGGCTGAGAGCAGTTTTTAGGCTGGCCACAGCTCCCACTGACCCCCCGGGCCATCCACCTAGGAAGTGATGGGGTGGCAGGTGGCCACCCCATGGCCTCCCAGGAGGGAGCCTCAGGGGGGCCGGCAGGCTGGTCCCGCCCCCCGAGGCTTCCACCTGGGAAGGCATGGGCCGGCTCAGGGCCCCGGATGCCTTCCCCGGATCGAGGCTCCCAAGATGGCAGAGGCCACAGCCCCGGAGAAGCCGCACACCGGGGCTGCGGCTTCTGCCATCTTGGCTAGGCTAATTTGCATACAGTCACTCTGATTGGCTGGTGAGCGTGGCTTAGGCCATCCCGAAGAAACAGTTAATTTTAATATTACGCTTTCATTAGTTAGGATGGGCATAGGATTCACATAGATTCTGATTAGCCAAATTACAAAACTCACCACTGACCGGGGGCCAGCACAAGAACCTGGCAAATTCTCTACGGGGCTTACATTCCTGCCTTGAACCCAGTTCCTAGCACCCCAATTCCTGCCTCCTCAAGTGGCACCGCATGCCTGGGCTAGTCATGACATCCCAGGAGGGGCCTCTGTCTTTCTCTCTGGACCATCCAAGCAGGCTTTGCAGGGCACTCAATAACTGCACTGAATTAAATTGGACTGGATTGAACCAAATTGAATTCGGAAGTAGATATCCCCAGCAGTGGCTGGGATTTCAGCTCATTGTTGTACTGATCATCTTGTGGTAGATAGCATCGCCTCCCCCGTAAGTCAGGCTAAGCACTGGGTTGTGTGAGGATAGCATATCTTAAGGGGTTTCTTAGCCTTTTCCACATAGTCCACTGGAAGTAGATTGCAGTTGTTCACATTCTTTGATGTCATTTTCTGATAGGTCTCGGAAGTCAGAAAATGTGGGCTTAAGAATCGTCTCTGCCCCTTGTACTGCTGCAGATCTTGGGCAAGTTACTTAACCTCTCTGAGCCTCTGCTTCCTCATCTGTCTCTGTCCCAAGGGGATATTGTGGGGATTAAAATGAGAAATTGAATGTAGAGCTCTTATTATGCCTTGTGCAGAATAAGAGCTCACCGGTTTTGAAAACAATTATAATAATTGTTCTTCACTCCCTGTCTCTCCTGTCTGATACATCAGATGAGGGCAGTGGCAGTAAGGGAAGGGCAGAGGCAAGTAATCAGAAGCGTGATTTTCAGGGAGAATATTGGCCCAGGGGCCCTGGAAAGAGGGGGAGTTCCCGGGACTCACTGGGGGTCCCAGCTCCATCTGAGGGTGGGTCTGGAGTTGGATAAATTGCCTTCCATTGTGGCAGGGAAAGGCCTGGGCATTCTGATGTCCACTGTGTGTCTGCTGTGGTCACAGGTGACCCTGCAAGGAGCTGGAGTATGCTCTGACTGTCAATGTGTTTTGCTGGCCCTTGAGCCCTTGCCCTGTCTCTCCCCTTCCCAAGGGCCTAGCCTCTCTTTCTAGCTATATGAAGATTATAGAATAGTTTAAGCTCTGATCTACATTATAGCACCTTTCCCAGTACCTTCCCACTTCCACATTCCAAATCCTGTAATACTGAGGGAAGGGCTATATCTGAGAGTAAGTAAGAGAGTGAGACACCCTGAAAATGGGAGCGTTTTCCAGTTCGGAGCCCGTGTCCTCTGGGGGCCACCTCACCCAGGGGTCAGAATGGCTCTTGAAAGTGGACCTCCAAGAAGCTTTGGAGAGTTCCCATTTGTCTTAAGGCCTTCTAGCTTCTTGGCACATGAATACAGCTAGACAGATAGAAATTTCTAGACTTAACGCTCAAAGAATGCGACTTAGTAGATTAGGGCTATGATCCAGAAATCTGCAATGTAAATGTCCTCATTAGACCATCTTGATGCAACAGATCAGAGAGGACCTTTGGGAAATACAGACTTGGGAAAAGACAATAGTGAGAGGACCCAACATTTTAACAGCCTCCCACCATTTGCCATATTATTGACACTTCATTGATGCCTCATGCTCTCCAGTGAAGTAAGTGCAACATCCTTTATCGTCCAGGGGGGAATTTGAAACTCTGAGATATTTAGCAACTTGCCCAAAGAAGTACAACTGGTCATCAGCAGTCAGAAGTGGACCCCAGGTCTGACTGACTCCAAAGCCTTTGACCTTTGTTCCCCAACACATCACATCCTAAGAAGAAAATAACGCCTGTTTTCAGGTATTTACCTGTCCATCTGTCTTATGAAAGGAAGTTTAGATGATTGGCAGAAACAGAAGCAATGGGTAGTTGCAAGAGTCAGACCTTGGCTCCGTGTGGAGTCTGATAGAATAGAATAGGTTTCTTCAGGAGACCAGTGGAGTTTAGGTGCTGGACACACACTGCGGGCTGTGTACAGGAGATTCATAAAGTAGGTTGGAGTCTGACTTTGAACACCTTTCAAGCCTGTAATGTGTAAAATACGGTCTTTTGATGAGATAACTCCCTGAGTTTAGCCCTCTTGTTTGCCCTAAATTTATGTTATTGCATTTGTGGCTGTGAAGGGAGAAGAGGGAGGAGGGAGGGGAAGAGAAGGAAGGAGGGGAGGTAGGTAGAGTGGGGAGAAAGTAAGCTAGTAGTTCAAGGTGTGAGAATTAAGAGTTAAGGATGCTGGATCTTTTATTCCTCTTCAAGTCCTTCAATTATGAGACATCAGAGAAAACATGTCGTGGCCTCAGAGACATGCGTTCCTCTGATTTCCTTATGGCTGCCTGAAGGGTGTGGGGTGCCCAGTGTTGTCTTGTTCGATACCCAGGGCTTTAATGAGGAACCTCCTTGAATCAACCTTCAGATGATCAGGCAAGTTTTTATGTGTGCCATGCCCCCTAGTGCCAACACCAGGCCTGGGTCTACAGAGGAATAGCAGCACAGAGAAAGGTAGATACATTTCATTTCATTTCTCTTTGGTCTGAACCTCTCAAATGGGAAGAGTCATGACATAGGCAGCTGTAGAGAGAGTATGAAATTACAAATGTTGTCCATTGACAGCTCATCTTTTGAAGCGTCTCATTAGACCATCTTCATCGGAGTCAGTTTCAGTCCTCCAGACTCAATTACCTCTGACCACCACTCCCCTCTCTCCACCAAAGTTCTGCCATAGCGCTGTGGACACCAGGGCCCATGTTGGATCCCCAGCTCTACACGCATGAGCTGTTTAATCTTAGGCAGTCATTTAACCTCATCGAGCCTCATCCCCGTTGGTGGGGTTGTAAATTGGCACAGCCTTTTTAGAAAGCAGTTGGATAGTAGTGATTAAAAGTAAAAGGTGTGGTCCTAAACCAGTTTTGCTCAGTAGATAGAGCATTAGCCTGCGGACTGAAGGATCCTGGGTTTGATTCCGGTCAAGGGCCTGTACCTGGGTTGCAGGCTCCTCCCTGGCCCAAGCCCTGGTCAAGGAGCATGCAGGAGGCAACCAACTGATGTGTTTCTCTCACATCAATATTTCTATCTTTCCTTCTCTCTTCCACTTTCTCTAAAAACCAATGGAAACATAACCACAGGTGAGGATTTTTTTTAAAAAGTAAAAGGTATGTCTCTCTCTCAGAAATCTATCCCAAGGAAATAGTGAGAGGTTAGTGTAAAAGGATATATGCAAGGATGTGTATTGCAGTATTATTCATTATAGTGGGGGAAAGGAAACAATATATGTTCAACATACATGGTTCAGTAAACTATGGTCCACGTGGCTGATAAAACATGTAGCAGTTAGCTTCAAAGAACATTTGAAGAAATTGGAAAATGCTTAATATGATAGTGATAAAAATCAACCTACAAAATGAATACATAGTATGAAATAAAAGTTTTATACATACATACATATGTATTAGTCATTTTTAAAAAAGACAATAAAATGTTAACACCATGAGTTTCAAATGGAGTGCTAGTGTTTATGTTCTTTCGTATTCTTTAAAAATTTTACAACAAGCAGGTATGGCTTTCTGGGTGCAGGAAAATCAGTGAAAGTTAAAATACATTTTCATAGCTATTACCATATATAGGATAAAGAACAAGCTTCTGAACAGGATTGTCATCATCTGTCCCCATCCTGAAACAGCAGCTTTGTCGTCCTTCACATTTCCCATCATCAGCAGCACCCCACACCATTCCCATGTGCTGTGCTGTAGCCACTCAGATCTACTTGCCCTTCTGTTAACACATCATACCTATTCATTCTGTCATACCTTTATTCTTCCTGTGTTCTCCATCTGGAATGACCTTCTTCATACTTTTCAAGGACCCACTCAAGTATCCTTACCTCTTCCTTGACAGTTGATTATTTCCTGCTCTTTTTCCCTGTATAATTTTTATATATACTTACATGGTTATTTAGTATCTTTCATTTCCACTTTTCCCTTTCTTCACAATTTTATGGGAACCCCAAGGAGGGAAGGCTAGCTCTATCTTGGAGAGTCAGGAAAGGATTCACAGAGGAGAAGACATTTGATTGGCTCCTTGAAGAGTGAATAGGAGTTCATTGGTTAGAAAAACCAAAAAGCCAGTAGATGCCCCACACAATTCCAGAGCAAACTCCCAGCTGGAAAGTTCTTGAACTGTTTTTGTCATAATCCTGTCTCACTGCATGGTGTGCTACATGGGGTTACGTATATCTCCCTACAAAGCAATAAGTCCTTGAGGGCAGAAAATGTGCCTTGTTTCCTTGAAGTGTTCAGCACCGTGACACATGCTGGTCATCATGGGTACATTTTTGTCCCAAAGTATGAAGATCTGAAATTACCAGTCCAGTAATTACCGTTCTCTTTGTCTCAATGCAAACTGGGAAAGGAACATATCCTTGTCTCCTGTCACTGGTTACAAGTACAGGCTCAGAGACACTGAAAATACTCTATGAATTGTCTGTTCATTTGAACTAAATTGAAGAAGTTGCTTGCCTGGTGGGCATTAAGAGGATCTCCTGCAACATTTGGGCTTCATTTGAGTATAAAAAATTCCACCAATATGAGATTTACTTTCCCTTTAAAAACAAACAAAACACAGTTTCAGAATGATGCCTTTAAAATAAGTGAAATAAGCCAGTCAATAAAAGAAAACTACCACGTGACCTCACTTATTTATGGATAATAAAGACCATTACAAAATGATAAACATAAACAAATACAGAGACAGAGCAGCCTTGAACAGACTATCATCCTACAGCTGGAAGGCTGGGGATGGTTGGGGGGGAATTAAGAGATCAACTGAAAGACTTGCATGCATGCATAGCAGCATAATCAATGGACACAAGAAACTGGGGGTTAGGGAGGAGGGGGGAAGGGCAAGGGGAAAAAATGGAGACCTATTTATCATTTGTTGTAATACTTATCTATCATTTGTTGTAATACTTTAAGCAATAAAAAAAATTAAAAAAAATAAAATAAATCCTGTTTGAGTAATGTTTCTGTTGGATTCGTAAAATCTTTATGGCAGTCCTTTCTCATCTCGTAGACTATCAGAAGTGAGAGAAAGCCAGAACCACTGAGCTAGAAGTGGGGAGTGCAGTATTTTCTTCTAATATGTGGGTCACACATTAATGTAAACAGTTTTTACGGTAAAGGCAAATCCAATACTGACTAGATATTAGCTGACAAATCCTAGCTCTGTCCAAAGTGCTAAATCTCTGAGTACTCTCTGAGTAAAGAGTAGGTGGTTTGGAAATTATGTATCCATTCGTATAGAAGGTTTGAATGTCTTCAAACACCCAGTAATATCCGTACTGGGGATAAGAACACAAATAGCGGCAGAAATAAAACACGGATGAACAGCTTCGTGCACCTCCCCACTGCAGAAAGAGAGAATGAGAATAAGTTGGCAGAGCTTAGCTCTCAACCCAGTTATGCAAAAGAACACTGACTGAGAGCCATGCATTTATTCTACACACATTTGAGTGCCTACTGTATACTTGGCATTACTCAACCAATGACCAGATGCTTACCTTGGGCAACTTAACCTCTCAAGCCTCCGATTTTTTATTTAAAAATTTGGTATAATAGGATCTCACAAGATTACTGTGCAAATGAAGGTAATGTTTCCAAAGCACTTTGCACAGAATTTAACATATGTTATGTTAGTATTTTGTATAGTACATTATGCTAAGGTTTTTAGGTCCATTATTTCATTTATACCAGTGGTTCTCAACCTTCTTCTGGCTCTTTAAATACAGTTCCTCATATTGTGACCCAACCATAAAATTATTTTTGTTGCTACTTCATAACTGTAATATTGCTACTGTTATGAATTGTAATGTAAATATCTGATATGCAGGATGGTCTTAGGCGACCCCTGTGAAAGGGTCGTTCGACTGCCAAAGGGGTTGTGACCCACAGGTTGAGAACCGCGGATTTATACTCTCATTTATTGCACACCAGTCACATAGGATACATGGGTGAGGGAAATAAGGCTCAAAAGAATGGAGTTAGTTAACTTGCCCAGGTTCATACAGTTGATTAGTAGTATGGACAGAATCCAGGGCCAGCTCTTTTTACACTAAAAACCAATGCTCAGAATTATGGTAATGCTGGTTAGAATAGGATTTGAAAATACACTAAGTATCCAGATCAACAACCAATGAAATAAGACAAATTCTACCTTCATCTGGGCTGGCATGCTTGAAAAGGCAAATTCTAAGGTAACAGGTGATCACATGACCCAGGTGCTTGTTTAGGTCAGAGACACTGTGGTTGATGGAGACAAGAGACAAATCCCAACCCTCAGGAGAATGGGGCCAAACCCCAGGCAGCCAGAGTGTCACCAGGCTCTCGGCCTATGAAAGAGCCAGAGGGGGACCCTAGAATGAGCAGACTAGCCAGGCAGGTGGGCCAGCCCGGCACATAGGTGGAGTGATTGACAGAAAGGCTTCAGGGGCTCCGGTGGCTAAGTCCCAGAGAGCACATTAGCCCCCTGGCTGGGGGGAGTGGGCAGGCAACGGACTATTTCCAGAATCCACTAGGCAAAAAGGGGAGGGGCTCATGATGAATTGCAAGCTAGGGACTCACTGATGGGACAGGCCAGGTGGAACCTAAATATGTGGCTAAGCAAAGGCTGGGCAAAAGCTGGCATCACAGAGTCACTATCTCACATACTCCATTTGGAACCTCCAGCCCAGGAAAGTCTGATTGTGCTGGGCTGTGTCTTTGGAAGGGAGGCGGGGGCGGGGGGGGGGGGTGACGGGGAAGGGAGAAAGGGGCTTCTGAATTAGTGATAATACAATGCTTGGTGTTAAGAATGTGCTTTTTCTTTTAGTTCAAGAGCTTACGATTCTACAGATTCCACATGAATATATATTCTCTTTGCTTTCCTCCCTATGAAAGTTATGAAGCACAATACCCCCAAAGCCATCAAAAACTTACTGAAATAAGAAAGGTCACATCTCGGTAGTGTCTTTGCGGCTGGCTTTTCCCATTTGTGACAATCCCAGGCTGTCCTGGGGCCTCTGTCTTCCAGCTCTGACCTTCCGTGGGTATCTTTAGACATAAAGTCTGGCCAGCCATCAGGCAGGTAAGCAGGTCAATAAGGGCTGTTCGTGGAATTGTACTCCCAGGGCTTCTGTGTCTGCTGCCTTCCATCCCTGCTGCCTCTGTCAGATCAATAGGGGGACCAGATGGCTGTGCTGTGGCATAACAATGGCCCTGTTGCAGAGACTTTTCTCAGTCCTTTTAAGCTGGAGAGGTCAGGGGCCACTGTGCCCTATACCCCAGAAGCTCTGGGGAGGCCTGTGTTGGTTCTGATAAAGTCAGCATGCGTCTTCAGTATGGACCATGTGCTGGGGTCCCACTTGCCTGTGTGCCATCTGGTCTGTCCCTATTAGAGGGAAAGTGTGTTGTGTACATGGAGCCCATGGAGCTTGGCCTCATCTTCCACTGAAGCCGAAGGGAAGGCATGCTGTGTTGGAGGAAACGAAACAGGAGTGTGAGGTCATTTCCAACGCCTGCCCTTCATGCAGTGGTGGTCTCATGGGGTGGCTCCTGGCTTAGGAATCCAAAGGGTTATTGAAAAAATATGGAAAAATGCTGGAAGCAAGTTTCTCAGGTGATGCATAGTTTATTCCCCTTCCCCCTGCTTGTTAATTAGTACAGATAGTCACCCCAACCCTTGAGTCTGCCTGACCTCCTAGCTCTAGGGACCCAATTGACCCCCAGTTTCTAAATATCTTGATTGAAATTATCAAGAGAGAGAATCTGATTTGGCTCAGCTCATTAGTCCAGTGTCAGCTCCTTGACCAATCAGCTGATACTAAGAAGGGTCATACCAAAGTGGTACAAGCGTGGCTCCAATGCCCATCCCTTCAGTGGTTGTGAGATAGGGGCAAGGGGGCAAAGGCAGTTCTGAGGATAGGCGCGGGTTGGGCAAGCAACCCCAAGTATATCTTCTATAGTGGGTTAACCTTTCCATATTCTCTTTGCTGTCCCTCAGGAGGTAATGGAGAAAACTACTTTTTATCTACCTTCTTGAGCTAAACAAAATAAGACAAGCTAAGGGCCTGGCACTCTGTAAAGAGAACTCAAGAGCAATTTCAGGGTGTCCTCACCACTACAGTAGTGTCTGTCTGGGTTTCAGTCTGCAAAAGGAAGCTCTGTAAATACCAGGGATTACTGTGTTATTACAGATCCTCTAGCAGCTAAATTTCCCAAATTCTCAGAGTTGTAATACCTTGGGATTTAGAGATATAATTAAGAACAGATGAGCCTCAAAAAGATTGGTGACGATGATCTGGCGTTGTATCAAACAGCCAGAGAATGTGGATGTGAGTTCCAGCACTTCATCTCTCCCAGGTGGTGGGATGTGACCTTGGGGAAGGAGGGATGGTCCGTGGCTGAAGGACCTTGGTCCTGGAGTCACTGGCCCAGGAGTGCTTGCCTCCCAGTCACCCAGAACTGATGACACAACTGATAAACCCACTCATCGGGCTAGGGCTAGGCAACACTGAACAGCCTTGGCCGTGGTGCTGTGGCCACAGCCTTCTGCCGTTACAGGATCGAAGAAGGCCGACCATGTCTGATCCATTTCCTTGGGGGCAGCCATTTGCCTTCTGCCCACACATAGATCTTGCCACCAGAGGGCTTTTGCTGCAGCATTGGGTCATTCCTTACCCATTTAGTTTTCACTCATTTTCCAGTGTTTTTCTCAGCTTCAGTACTTACTAAAAGGCATAGAAATACCAAGAAGGCAATACTGTGTTTCATTTTATCTATTGACCACAGTGACGTGAATATATATAATCTGTCATGCCAAGAATGTTTTTAGCTTCGAAAAGGAAATAAGTACTTTCCAAACCAGAGCCAAGAAAGCAGCTTAGACCCTCCTACAAGCAAAGGTCTAGGAGCAGGAAGTTCCAGGGCATTAAATCATCATCAGAAGTTGACCAGCCTCAGAGGCCTTGCAGCAAGGGATGGGTAGGAGCAGTGATCCAACAGCTACCATGAGAGGCAGTAGAGTGAGAGTGCTGGAGCCAGAATGCCTGAGTTCTTCTACTTGATAACTGTGTGACCTTAGATAAGTTGTATAACCTCTCTGTCTCTTTGTCTTCTCATCTGCTAACAGAAGTTATAGGAGATTCTGTCTCATGGGCTTGATGTATTAGATGAGTCATACATATAGGTACTGAGGGCAGTGGCTGGCATACAGCAAGTGCTAAGTGCGCTATGTATTGTTCTCAGGGGCTTTATACTGTGTCTTTTAATTCTATTCTTCCAGTAACCCCAGGAAACAGATTTTTATATTCCCATCTATACTAATATTATAAAAGGGTAATATACTAATTAGACCAGATAGACCAGACATCTAGGCGTCCTTCTGGACAAAGCCACAATGGCGAGGGCTGAAGGCAGAGGCTGTTAGGGACAATCAGGCAAGCAGGCAGAGTGGTTAGGGGTGATCAGGCAGGCAGGCAGGTGAGCAGTTAGGAGCCAGCGGTGCCAGATTTCAAGAGGGATGTCCCAGACTGGAGAAGGTGCAGGCCAGGTCGAGGTTACACCCCTCCCTAACCCTCTCCACCCCCCCCCCATGCACAAATTTTATGCACCAGGCCTCTAGTTATGTAGAGGACATTGAATCTCTGATGCTAGTAAGCAGCACGGACAGATTTCTAAAGTGGACATGTCTGGCTCCCAATCCCATGTTGTGTCTACTTTCCCATCGTACTCCCTCCATGGTCATATGTCTGGCCTGTAGCGATACCCCTGCCCTCCAGCCCCGAGTCCCTCCACACTCACCTGAATTTCAGTTACCTGAAATCACAGTGCCACCCCCTAACTACGACAGCTCTTCTCTGAGCCTCACCTGCATTATTGCTGCCAACTTCCACAGTAATGGGGCTGAGAGAGGACAGCAGAGCTTGAGGGCTGAAAACTGGCCCAGCACCATCAGGTAGCTGCAGCATTGCTGGGAGCTGGCCTGGCGAGAACGTGAGCATTGACACCAGGCATAGCCACACTATGATTGATGGATGAATGAAATGCAAGACTACTTTATACTCATGTCTGAACTCACACAAAAGCAGTAACATTCCCAAAATACAAAAACGACCAAACATTCCTCCCTCTGTGTCCTAGCCCATGTGAGTGACAACTGTTTTTTACGAATTATAACTTTACTTTTCCTTTACTCCTCCCACCTTCTGGATAAAATTAAGCACCCAATCAGAGAATTTCCCCTACTTCCTAACAGCCTCCAATCGAGAGCAAAGCTCCTCTTCCTTGAACCCTTCCCCTAGTCACCTAACACAAGCCCAGACCCAATAGTAAGTTCTTTCCAACACTCCAACCCACCCCCTCCCCAGATGCCCACAGTTCCCTGTACCATGTACCCTCCCTCATTGCCACAAGCCAATAATCCCAACTTTGTTCAGCTGCCGCTGAGTTCCCGGGGGTCTCTGGCTGTGGGGGAAGAGGGGTGAGTGGCCGTCCACACACTGCCTTCTGAAATTAAATGTGATGATGCCTGGAGAGCACTTAGAAATAGGGCCTGGTACACAGTAAGTAAGTAACATGCTAGTTTGGGCATTATATTGATTACAAAAAAATGTGCCTATCCTTTGGCCAGAGCTGGCATGCACCCATGAACTCTCACTGGCCAGCTTTCTTCCTTTATGAAGTCCCTGCATACACCTCTTCGGAGTGCCTGGGCACTGCAACATGCCCCTTTTGCTTTTCACATACCTTTACCGCCCACCATAGACCCCACCTATGAATGCTCTCAGGTTGGTTAGGTAGCACAGAAGGTGGAAGGAGGCCAGGTCAGCAGAGGAGCGACAGTCAGGCTTCAGGAGCCCTTCCCACTTTCTGGCAGAGCAGACACTGCAAAGAGAAGTTCCCTCGCCCACTTGCCACAGCTGTGTGGCCAGAGGAGCCAGATTCCTCTGCACAAATGCACTGGCAGCTGCATCCTCAAGGGGCAACCAGGGGGAACACAGAGGTCTCCCTGCCCACTATGGCTAATTGCAGATCATGCATTAAAAATGCAGAGCCTCATCTGTTCATTGCAATGTAAGTATCGAAGAACTTATGTGGCTTGTAATGATGGGGTGTGGTGTGAAGGGAGGAAAATGCTTGTTCTGCCTGTGAGCCAGAGGCACAGCTGTGAGCAGGGAGCCTGAAGTGTGGTTTCTGACGCCCAGAAAATTCTCTGGGTGCCAGCCAAGCCCTTCCTCAGAGGTGCCAAGGGATAGATCCAGGTATTTCTCTGGAAATGCAAAATCACATAAGCAGTCAGGCACAGTGTGTGTGTCTAGGTGCCCAGGGGTCCTTCTGGCCCAACTCTGCAGAGTTCCTGCCAGGTGGGGCACAGGAGAAGCAGTGTATGTCTCCTTTTCTAGCAAGTATGTGCTGAGCACCTAACACCCAGCCTCTTCTTGGTTCCTCCTCACAGTTCATGCCTCATTGCATTTTTTTATAAATAGGACTGGAAGCCCGGTGCACGAAAATTTGTGCACTGGGGGAAGGAGGCGGTCCCTCAGCCTGGCCTGCCCCCTCACAGTCCTGGAGCCTTTAGGAGATGTCTTACTGGTAGCTTAGGCCTGCTCCCCCAGATCTCCCTCTGTGTGAGGCGACCTGGCTGATCAGGGGAAGGCGCTACCCCCATCACCCCGTTGCTGCCGCCACTGCTGGCCACTGCAGCTGCCTGCCCTCAGCCCTCACAGCCACCATGACTTTGTCCAGAAGGACATTTGGAAGGATGTTTGGTTGTCTGATCTAATTAGCACATTATGCTTTTATTATTATAGATAGATTATTCTAGAATACTAGAAGCCCAATATACGAAAATTCGTGCAAGAGTAGGCCTTCCTTCTCCCAGCTGCTGGCACCGGCTTCCCTCTGGTACCCAGGCTCTGGGCTTCCCTCCTCCAGCTGCCAGCAGGCACCTGGGACCCGGGCTAGCTTCCCTCTGGCCCTGGCATCATCAGGAAGGACGTCCAGAATGACGGCCGGAAGATGTTTGGTCTAAGGAGCATATTACCCTTTTATTATTATAGATGGTTACATGTAAATCACCTCAAGCCATACCAGGCAAGGCATAGGCAGTCGACAAAAGTTTGCCGCAGCAGCCTCCCTTTATCCACTGTTTTGCTTTCTGTAATTTCAGTTACCCATCGTCCACCATGGTCTAAAAATATCAAATGGAAAATTCCAGAAATAAACAATTCATAAGTTTTAAAGTGCACACCATCTAGTAGTGTGATGAAATCTCATGCCTTCCAGCTTCATCCCTCCCGGGATGTGAAAGGTCCCTTTGTTCAGCATCTGCATGCTGTATGTGCTACCTGCCTGATAGAGACTTAGCATCCCTCTTGGTTATCAGACAGACTGTCACAGTGTGGCAGTGCTTGTGTTGAAGTCACCCTTACATATTACTTCATCATGGCCCCATGATGAAGGGTAGTTATGCTAGCCATTCAAATGTGCCATAGAAAAGCTTGTTAAATATCGTGAGAAGGTTACTAGGAGCCTAATGCTTCGTCACAGTGCCTACATCATTTGCCTCACTTCATTTCATTGTGTGGGCACTTTATCGTCTTGCATTATCACAAGAAGAGTGAGTTCAGTACAAGATATTTTGTGTGTGTGTGTGTGTGAGAGAGAGAGAGAGAGAGAGAGAGAGAGAGAGAGAGAGACCGCATAACTTTTACCACAGTATAGTGCTACAATTGTACTATCTAAACTAATAAAAGCGAAATATTAAAATTAACCGTTTCTCCGAGACAGGGTAAGCCACGCCCACCAGCCAATCAGAGCGGCTGTATGCAAATTAGCCCGGCCAACATGGCGGCCGCCACTCACGGACCTGAGTAAACAGCCCTTTCCATTGCGGCAG
>PVJC01039725.1:0-16118 GCA_004026665.1 Murina feae | reverse complement strand
CATTCCCACCAGCAGTGCACGAGTGTCCCTTTTTCTCCGCATCCTCTCCAGCACTTGTCGTTTGTTGATTTGTTGATGATAGCCATTCTTACAGGTGTGAGATGGTACCTCATTGTTGTTTTGATTTGCATCTCTCAGATGATTAGTGACTTTGAGCATGTTTTCATATGTCTCTTGGCTTTCTGAATGTCCTCTTTTGAAAAGTGTCTGTTTAGGTCCTTTTCCCATTTTTTGATTGGATTGTTTATCTTCTTTTTGTTAACTTGTATGAGTTCCCTATAAATGTTGGAGATTAAACCTTTATCAGTGCTAACATTGGCAAATATGTTCTCCCATGTAGGGGGTTTTCTTGTTGTTTTGCTGATGGTTTCTTTTGCTGTGCAGAAGCTTTTTATTTTGATAAAGTCCCATTTGTTTATTTTCTCTTTAGTTTCCAATGCCCTAGGGGCTGTATCGGTGAAGAAACCGCTTTGGCATATGTCTGAGATTTTGTTGCCTTTGTCTTCCTCTAGTATTTTTATGGTTTCCTGTTTTACGTTTAAGTCCTTTATCCATTTTGAGTTTATTTTTGTGTATGGTATAAGTTGGTGGTCTAGTTTCATTTTTTGCATATATCTGTCCAATTTTCCCAGCACCATTTATTGAAGAGACTGTCTTGATTCCATTGGATGTTCTTGCCTCCTTTGTCAAATATTAATTGAGCATATTGGTTCGGGTTGATTTCTGGGTTCTCTATTCTATTCCATTGATCTATATGTCTATTCTTGTGCCAGTACCAGGCAGTTTTGAGAACAGTGGCTTTATAATACATCTTGATATCTGGTATTGAGATCCCTCCTACTTTGTTCTTCTTTCTCAGGATCGCTGCAGCTATTCGGGGTCTTTTTTTATTCCAGATGAATTTTTGGAGAGTTCGTTCTAGGTCTGTAAAAGTCAATACTACCCAAAGCAATCTATAAATTCATCACTTTGAATATTTCTTGCCACTCCCTTCTGGCCTGCATAGTTTCTGTTGAGAAATCAGCAGTTGACAGTCGTATGGGCACTCCCTTGCAGGTAACTAACTGTTTTTCTCTTGCTGCTTTTAAGATTCTCTCTTTGTCTTTTGCCCTTGGCATTTTAATTATGATGTGTATTGGTATGGTCCTCTTTAAATTACTCTTGTTTGGGGATCTCTGTGCTTCCTGGACTTGTAAGTTTACTTCTTTCACCAGGTAGCGGAAATTTTCTGTCATTATTCAAATAGGTTTTTAGTATCTTGCTCTCTCTCTCTTCTTCTGGCACCCCCGTAATTCAGATGTTGGTACACTTGAACTCGTCTTAGTGGCTCCTTACACTATCTTCATATTTTTGGAATCCTTTCTTATTTTTGTTCTTCTGGTTGGGTGTTTTTTGCTTCCTCATATTTCAAATCATTAATTTGATTCTCAGGATCCTCTAGTCTACTGTTAAATCCCTATATATTATTCTTTATTTCAGTCAGTGTATGCTTAATTTCTGACTGGTCTTTTTCCTTTTTTTTTTGGCATTCTCACTAAGATCCTTGAAGGTCTCACTAAGTTCCTTGGATGTTTCTAGAAGATTTTTGAGTAACCTTATAACTTTGGTTTTGAACTCTATATCCAGTAGTCTGCTTTCTTCTATTTCTTTCATTTGTGACATGTTTCTTTGTCTTCATATATTGGGTAGCTGTTAAGTTTCCTTGAGTTGATAGAGTGGACTTGTGTATTAGGTGTTATATAGGCTCAGAGGCTCAGCCGCCCTAATCACCTGAGGTAGACACTCTTGGCATACCCTTTTGTGGGCTGTGTGCATAGTTTTGTTGTAGTTGAGCCTTGATTGCTGTTGGTGTCACTGAGAGGAATTGACCTCCAGGACAATTGCCTGTGTGGACCAGTTGATACTACAGTGGGAGAGCTGCTGTGCAGGAAGACACCTCTCTGGAGGACTTGCTACAGTGGGGCTTTAGTGCTCACTGATTCTGCCCCTTGAGTGTGTCACTTATGGATGTGAAGAGTTGTAATCTGATATGGTTTCACACTGACCACTGAATACATTGGCTCTAGGGTCACCATAGAGGTGCAGAGTCAGCCATTTCCTAGGGCCAACCAGCAGGAGCTACAGAGAAATCTGCAGATTCCTCCTGTTTGTATGGGTTTGGAAGTGCCCAGATGAGGCCCAGCTGTGAAGCAAGGCAGGCTGGTGCTAGTGTGAGGTCTTGGGCCTTTTATTGGTAGGTTTGGGGCTTCCTGACCCAGCTGCAGGCTTGTTTGACAGAGTTTTAGCCTGATTAAAGACAGACTATTCATATGCAAAAACAGCTGTGCACAGCTTGGGTGGGATTGTAAATTGGGTGAGGCAGTGTCTTAGGGAATCACCAGGGTGGATCAAACAGAAATGGCTGCCAGTCAATCCTGCACTGGGGAGTTCCCAGCATGGGAACAATGACAGCTGTGAGTACCTCCTTCTGGAAGAAAGTTGCCCCTGAGTTCCTGCCCTGATGCCAGACAGTCCAGTTTATCCCAGTATGTTTTCGGGTCCCCCAGACCCTAGCCCAGCACAGAGGAAGTAGGAGCTTGTAAATTCAGTGCAGGGTGCTAGCAGCTGGGTCTCCAGTAACCTGTGTGTCACTCAGCCCCAATCCACACTGATTTTTACAGTCTGTAGTTCTTACTGCCCATAGGGACTTCTTTCCCCAGCCCTGGGACCCTGGGCTGGGGGTCTGGTGTGGGGCTGGCACCCCTCCCTCCTCCGGGTGGCCTCTGCAGAGGTGATCTCTCTCCCAATTAAAAAAGTGGCACACTGGGTGCCAGACCAGCCCATTCTATGCCTCTGCAACTCCTACTAGTATCCATATGCTTTCTTCTTTATGTCTCTAGTTGTAGTACTTCCACACAACCAGCTTTCTGGCAGTACTGGATGATAGTTGTTCTATATTTTAGTTGTAATGTTGATGTGGTTGTGGGAGGCAGCAAGTATAGGTGTTTGCCTATGCCACCATCTTGGTTCTCTCTACAGGGACCTACATTTTATTATCACTTCTAGTTCTGAATTTTTCTTTCCATAATTTCTCATTCTCACTGACCTCTTTATCACCACTGTCCTTTCCTTTGTTCCATGCCAATCCGGAGCTTGGCATGGAACACGTTTCTTCTATTTCCACAATAAATAGTCACCTGCATAAGCTTTTGTATGTGGGAAAATGTCACAGCATCACAAATATCACAGTATCACAAATAGCCTTTTTCCTTTCCTTCCCATCACAAAGTTTTATCAATTTTAATGCATAGAAGTTTAACTTGCTTTCTTTTTAAACTATTTTTTTCAATTCAGGCCTTACTGGTTTCACATTTTTTACCTAACTTACCATTAAGATATTTTGTTAAAATATTATTTATTTTTGGAGGGAATCTGTTTAGTTATTAAAATAACGCTTCCTCCTGGTATAATAATCCTTCTCTCCAAGGATTCTGCAAAGCCCCTCAAGGTGTCCCTAAGGGACTGGGGAGAAGATCAATGCTGAGGCAACAGGGCTATACACATCCACTTTAATCTCTTTTACATATTCAATTTCTTGACCATTGGGGGTAAAGAATAATTTTAATTCCTAAAATAAAATTTGAAAATTACTGCATTAACAGCTGAACTCATTAATTCTAAAAGATAGTATAAATTCCAAATATATAAATTTGTTCCCAAAAAATTCAGAAAACATTAAGGATGTTGGATCGACACTATTTATTGAAAAAATTATTCAAGCTGTTTGGAGGTCATGGGAAATCCCCAAGGTTGACAAAAAAGGGAACAATAGATCCTTTGGAGAACTCATCAGGGGCTATGTCATTGGTAGAATGGACTCTGGGGCATTAAGACATTCCTAGGAAGAGAAGCACTTTCCATTTTATGCAGACTTTGGAGTCCTGCTATATCATGTGATTGCATGGGACAGGAAGACTTGCCAAGGAGGAAATTAAAGATATAGCTGTACTTGAAAGCCCAGTTCTTAGATCCTGCCTTTACTTTTACCTAAATGTGAGTGATGGACAGTTTGACAATTGTGTTGAAGATAATTTTAATCTTTGATGCCATCCTAAAATATTTTTTCCTTGCTTTATATGCTCCCCTGACCATGAGTGTACTTGGAAATGTGAAATGGAACTCCAGCTGTCTCTCAGATAGATTTGTTTGCTGCTATCATTTAAGAAAAAATATAATTCCATTAGTTATACATTTCTTTTTCTGATTAACTCTTGTGTGTGATTAAAAATAACTGGTAGGTTTCCTGGAATTTAATAGAATTTCATGGTGTTTTGACTTGTTACTCAAATTGAGGTAATTTATACACACCTTGTTTCATTTATGGGTTAGTATCTCATCTAAGATAGAAGTTGTGTTGGATATATCTTTGTGTCCTTCATAGTACTGGACAGATATTAGGTGTGCAGAAATATTTTTCTGAATTGACTTTGTGCCAAAGTGGACCATGGCCCACCATATTATTCCAGGTTGAAGAAAAAGGGGGTCCTGTTGAAAATAAGTTTACATTGTTTAAGGGATTAAGAGGAAGGGAACTGACAGTTTTATGAATTTGCTGTGTGTTATACTTTATCCGTGGAATCCTATGTCATCTCATTTATTGTGCTTATAAACCAATACCACAGGTTTTATGACAGATAAAAGGATCTTCCTTGCCATGATGTTGGATTTTTATTCAATTTAATATATATATACTATATGATTCATATCTCGCCTTTGCTACTATTACTTAATCATTGGGGCTTCCTGTAGGACAGGGATCTGAGAGATAGGGCATCCATTCAGTCCCCAGTAGTTTGGTACCACCCATTTTGGCTATTTTTATTGGGCTTAATGAAGCTGCTTTACTATATTCTGAGATCATCACAAGACACAGGGTATTAAAGAGGAAATTAATGCGACATATGAATAACCTTGATACTGTGGTCTTGAAGTAGCTTCCAAAAATAGTTCCTTCCTGGCCTATATCCTTCCCTTCCTGATTCTCTAACAAGTCCTCACTTCCTAGTTTCTCTATGATCACACCCGAAATCAGGTTAGATATTTCCCTATTAACCATACCATTGAAAGAACTGGTGACTCTGTCTTGCCCTTAATTTCTTCTCCAACATGCAAAAAAGCAACACTTCAAGCCTAAAACTCTTGAGCTTCATGGATCTATCTCATCACAGTTCTCAGTGTTACAGAGTGCTTCTCTTAGTTTTTACCTCCTCCCTTTACTTTAGTTTTCCTTCCATACAGAGGCCTGAGCTCCTTTTATCTTTTGTCCTGCTGGCTCCTGGCAACACTTCAACCCAATCACTCTAGTTAACATGCATCTCTACTCCTTTGCTTCTCTGAATAGTTCCACATAAATCACAGAATGATGAGAAGGTCACATATTTAACAGAGGACCCAGACAATAGGGAGAACATTTCTTCCCAGCAGGTAAACTCAGATATGAAAATCTGTATTTATGCAACAAATAAATCAAGGAATAATTTTTCACTTTATAGAAGCATTCACCATTGTGGTGTTTTTTTTTTTTTTTTTAAATAGCTGGTTCCCTTAGTGCATGTTACAATGATATTATATTTCAAAAAAAATAAAATAAAATGAAAGTGCAAGTTTTTAAAAATAGGTAATTATTATAATACCTGGTAAATCTTATATTGCTTTTCAGTTTTGAAAATATTTTTTAAATAGGCTCAGAGTAAATATATATGACATGCTAATACAATAATCCTGAAGTGTGGCAGGGTCTTGAATGAGTTCAGTATTTCTTCCCATAAACCACCTACAGCAAAATCTCCTATGATATTTTTAAAATATAAAGTCTCCATTGGAAAGGCCTGAGAATCTGTGCTTTAACAAATATCTCCATGTGGTTATAATTCACACTGATGTTTCTGAGAACCATTGAACTAGATTTTTCCTGCCTGAATTTTTCCTGTTTATCTTTCACTGGCTTCAAGGAAAAGCTTATATGACCTTAACTATTTTAACTGTCTTGTCAGAGAAGAAACAGAGATACTAAAATTGGAATTGTAAAGAAGGGGATATTAAAAGCAGGAATATGTGTTATTGTGTGTTTATTACTGGGTTTAACAAAACAAAAGCCTTAAAAATATAACAAAAATCTGAAGAAAGTTCTTATGTACAATCTTCTTTTTCTTATTTGTTTAATCATTTTTTTATTTTTTATTATAGCTGACATAGAATATTAGACATTACATAACTTACTAAATAATCATTCTGATAAATCTCATACCCATCTGAAACCTTACATAGTTATTAGACTACTACAGGCCCGGTGCACAAAAAATTGTGCACTCCAGAGGGTCCCTCAGCCTGGCCTGTGGCCTCTCCCAGTCTGGGACCCCTCGGGGGATGTCTACCTGCTGACTTAAACCCACTCCCCAGGGGATAGGGCCTAAGCTGGCAGTCAGACATCCTTCTAGCAGCCCAGGAGCTCTCAGGGGATGTCCACTTGCCAGCAGGGAGCAGGCCTAAGCTTCAGTCAAACATCCTTAGCACTGCTGAAGAAGCGGAAGAGGCTCCTGCCACCACTCTGTGCTGGCAGCTGTCAGCCTGGCTTGTGGCTGAGCAGAGCTCCCCCTGTGGGAGCACACTGACCACCAGGGGCAGCTCCTGAATTGAGCGTCTGCCACTGGTGGTCAGTGTGTGTCATAGTGACCAGTCATTCCCAGTCATTATGCTGTTAGGGTAAATTTGCAAATTATCCTTTTATTATATAGGATAGAGGCCTGGTGGACAGGTGGGGGCTGGCTGGTTTGCCCTGAAGAGTGTCCCAGATCAGGGTGGTGGTCCTGCTGGGGTGCCTGGACAGTCTGGATGAGGGGCTGAGAGCCATTTTCAGGCTGGCCACAGCCCCTTCAGGGTGGGGGTCCCCACTGGCATGCCTGGCCAGCCTGGGTGAGTGGCTGATGGCCATTTTCAGGCTGGCCATGCCCACAGGCTGGAAGCAGGTATCTGGAATTTATTTAACTTCTATAATTGAAACTTCATAGACTTGGTCCCACTGAAGCCTGGGTTACACCTGGCAACCGAGGCTCCCAGCCCCTCCTTGAGCAGAGGCCATGCCAGCTGAAAGCAGGTATCTGGGATTTATTTATCTTCTATAATTGAAACTTTGTAGCCTTGAGTGGAGCTCAAGGCCAGCCAGGGCAGGTGGGAAGCTTGGCTTCCTCCATCACTGGGGCAACCCAAGGCTCCTGCTCACTCCAGCTCTGTGGCCACCACCACCTTTGTGACTGAGGGAATGACAGAGTGACAGTTAATTTGCATATTACTCTTTTATTAGATAGGATTATTGACTGCTGGTATTTTCTATGTTGTACTTTAGATCTCCATGACTATTCAATAACTATCAATTTGTGCTTCTCAATCCCTTCAGCCCTTTCATCCATCTCCCCAATGCCCCTCCCATCTGTCAACCATCAAAATATTCTATCTCGAAGTCTGTTTCTGTTCTGCTTGTTCATTTATTTTTGATTTTTAGATTCAATTGTTGATAGATACTAATATATATTTATTGCTATTTTATTTTCATGATTTTATTTTATTTTTTTTCTTAAAGAAGACCCTTTAACATTTTTATGTAACACTGGTTTGGTAGTGATGAACTCCTTTAGCTTTTTCTTATCTGGGAAGCTCTTCATTTGTCCTCAAATTTAAATGATAGTTTTGCTGGTAAAGTAGTCTTGATTGTAGGCCCTTGCTTTTCATCACTGAATATTTCATGCCTTGTGGCCTGAAAAGTTTCTGTTGACAGTCTTATGGAAGTTCCCTTGTAGGCAACTAATTGTTTTTCTCTTGCTGCTTTTAAGAGTCTCTCTTTAACTTTGAACTTTTGCATTTTAATTATAATGTGTCTTGGTGCAGGTCTCTTGGGTTCATCTTGTTTATGATTCTGTGCTTCCTGGACTTGCATGTCTATTTCCTTCATCAGGTAAGAGAACTTTAATGTCATTATTTTTTCAAATAGTTTTTTTTTTAAATTTCTTGCTTTCTCTCTCCTTCTTCCAGCCCTCCAATGATGCAAATGTTTGTATATTTGAAATTGTCCCAGTAGCTCCTTACAGTGTCCTCATTAATTTGGATTCTTTTTTCTTTTTGCTGTTCTGATTGGGTGTTTTTTGCTCCCTTATATTCCAAATCACTCATTTGATTCTCAGTTTCATCTGCTCTGCTGTTGATACCCTCTAAATTATTCTTTACAGGTTCTTTTTTTATGATTTCTATGTCTTTCCCACTGTTAAAGTTCTCACTAAGTTCCTGGACCATCTTTGTAACCACTATTTTGGCCACTTCTCCATGTATGTTTCTATGTATTTAGAGCTACTACGTGTCCTGGACTTGGAAGAATGACCATGTATAGGGGTTGTCCTATAGGGCCCCGTGGCTCATTCTCTGCTGTCACTCAAAATGGGCACTTCAGGTGCACCTTGTGGGGGCTGTGTGAACTGTCCTATTGCAGTTGAACCTTGATTGTTGTTGGCATCACTGGGAGTTATTGACCCACCAGCCAATCAGCTACAAGGACTGGCTGCAACTACAGTGGAGGAGCTACTGTACAGGAGTCAGCGTAAATGAGCAGGACGTGCTTCAGGGGGCTTTAGTATTCACCAAAGAGACCCCTTGAATGTGTCATTCATGAAGGTGGCAGGATTGCAACCCAGCATGATTCAAAACTGTCCACCAGGTGCACTGGCTCTCAGGCCTTCAGGCCATCAACCATCACTTGTGCCCTACTTGGGGTCACTTGGCACAAGCTGCAGAGCAATTTGCATATGGTTGCTTCTTCTGATGGGCATAGGGGTAACCAGGAGAGGCCAAGCTGTGAACCAAGGTGGGATGCTGCTAGTGCTGGGCCTGGGGCCACTTAGCAATAGGTATGGGTATGCTGAAGCCAGGTGCTACTTATTTGAGAATATAGGAAAGTCTGAAGTATGAGGTAAGAGAAGCCAGTTGTATGAAAAAGCCACTGGAAACAACTTGAATGAGCCCACAAGTTGGGTGTAATAGGGCATGGTAACAGTGTTAGCTATGTTAATGGAGTCTCAGGTATGGCACCTGTATGTTGGCTCTTTGGGTGGGGTCTGAGAAAAGGAACAATGGCCTCTGCCAGCACTTTTGTCTGTCAGAAAGCTTCCCCTCCCCCACAGCACTCACCCTGATGCTATACAATTTAGTTTCTCCCTATATGTCCCTAGTTCATTTTAAGCTGCTGCTCTAGGAATGGAGCACAGAAGGAGTGTCCAAGTAAGTCCATGTGAGAGCCCTTTAAGGGGAACTGCCTGGGAGTCCAGCAGTCTCTGTCTCAATCATTTCTAATTTTTACAGCCAGAAATTATGGGGACTATTCTTGCTGTCACTGAAATCCTGGCCTGGGGAGCCTGTTGTATAGCTAGTACCCCTGGCTCCTCATGGAGACCTCAGCAGGCAAGATATCCCTTCTGATTTTAAACTGCCATATTTGGCTGTGGAACCAGCCCATGCTGTGTCTCTGCCCCTCCTACCAGTCTTGCTATGACTTTTTCTTTTAATTCCTTAGCTGTAGAATTTCCATTCAGTTAGATTTCAGATGGTTTGAATAATGGTTGTTCTGTAGTTTGCTTGCATTTTTAATGTGGTTATGAGAAGGTTCAAGTACCATATTTACCTACTAGAGGCCCAGTGCACAAAATTCATACAGTGGGGGGGGGGGTCCACTCAGCCCAGTCTTCGTCTTCTCACAATCTGGGAACCCTGTGATCATTCGCCCCACAGAGGGAGGCCCCACCCACCTGCTGCCCTGCTGCTGCCAGGTAGCCTGGGTCTCCCTCTGTGGGGCAATCATGGGGTGATGGCGGGGTCCCCGACCAATCGTATTTCACCTGCCTTGGCTGGCCTGGCACCAGTGGGTGTCATAGCTGGGTTGTCCAGATGGTCATTCTGTTGTTTGGTCATTCGGTTGATTTGCATATTATGCTTTCAGTGCTACAGATGCCTCTATCTTGACCAGAAGTCCTTTTCACTTCTTTTGTATATGATTCTATGTGATAGATGAGCAGACATGCACTGGTTATGGCTGTTCAACATTTTGGCCTCCTATGCTTTTTGGCAATTTGTTCTCAAATAGTGTTGTATTAAATGATGCATTCTTTGCTTCACAGATCCATACTGTTTTGTTGTTATTTGTTCTACTACTCTCCTTTTCTGTCATTCATGTCAGTAAAAAGTCATTCACCCTTTGAATGTTAAGCTTTAGGCTAATCATCATGTCAAGCTTCTAATAGAGATGGTCATGGTAGTGAGGTTACTGAGCCAACCAACAAGCTATTAACAGTTCCAATGTGATTTGAAATGACTTTCTGACCCAGAAATGACAAATGACAATGGATGAGCACAAAGTGGAAATGCCTGTTATGACTATTACATAGATCAGTAAAGATGACATTATAAGTCCCAGAAACTCCCTTTAATCCTATGGGCATTATGCTCAACTCACTTCCCCAAAAGTAACTATTATCCTGATTTCTAACTCCATAGATTAGATTTACTTATTTTGAATTTTATAAAATTTTAATCATATAATTTGTACACTTTTGAAAATGAATTATTTCATTCAATATTTTGATAATATATTTGTATTCTGGATATATATCCTTTATCAGTTATATATTGCAAAAGCAACATTTAGTGGCTTTCATATTCACTTAATGGTTATTCCTTTTGAACAGAAGTTAGTAATTAAAATATTTGCCAATGATACATCTGGCAAGAGGTTAATATCAAAAAATTATGAAGAACTTATACAATTCAACACCAAGAAAAAAAATCTAACTGAAAAATGGGATAAGGACCTGAATAGACACTTCTCCATAGAGGACATACAGATGGCCCAGAGATATCTAAACTAATAAAAGCGGAATAGTAAAATTAACCGTCCCTTCGGGACGCCTACAGCCAATCAGAGTGACTGTGTGCAAATTAGCACAGCCAAGATGGCGGAGGCCCACCGGAAACTGGTCCCGCCTGAGGAGCAGGGTGGGAGGAGCAAGCAGGCCCCCATGCTGCTGCCTGGAAATAGACAAATCGAGGAGAGTAAGCACAGGCAGAAACTTAGCCTCAGTGACCCGAGGTCAGTTCCAGGCCATGGTGGCAGCCGCAGGTTTGGGGAGCAGGCTGGCTGACCAGCCCCCACCCCTGTGGCTGAGGCCTGGGAAGAGACCTTTGGCAGGAGAAGTACTTAGCGCCCTGCATGCCTGGCTCCTGGGTCTGATCAGACCGGGCGGCTGGTGCTAAAAGCGCCTTCTGGCGCCCAGAGAGGCGTGTCCCATCAGCCAGCACAGGGCGCTAAGCAAGTGATCGGAGAGATAGCAATGGGGACCCTCAGACAGCACCCAGCAGGGCCTGCTTGGAGGTCACCGCGCAGACAAGTGGGGGCTGCAGGTAGCACACAGCAGGGCCTGCTGGGTGATGGGAGAACAGGGAAGCAGGGTGACCAGAGAGCCGGTAATCTGACTGCAGGCAGCACCCAGCAAGGGCTGCTGCACTGCCATGGGGGAGCAAGGAATCTCTGGGAGGTCACTGTGGTGACCCCCTAGCAGACAAGCATGCTGCAGGCAGCACACAACAGGGTCTGCTGGGCAGTGATGGCCACCATGGGGGAGCAAGCAAGGGGGGCACTAGAAAACAGGCATTAGGACCAGCAGGCAGCACACAGCAGGGCCAGCTGACCTGTGGCTGTGGCGAAGGGGGAGCAAATCAGGACCCACAGACAGCACCAGCAGGGTATCCTGTTGAGTGGTGGCAGTGGCAATTGGGGAGCAGGCAAGCAGGGAGACCATGGAGCAAACAATGGGGACCTACAGGCAGCACCCAGCACGGACTGCTGGGTGGTGACTGCATCCACCAGAGAGCAGGCAAGTGGGGTGACCAGGGAGCAGGCAATCGACCTGCAGGCAGCACCCAGCAGGGCCTGCTTGCCCATCCCCATGGTGTGGAGCAGATAGGTCTGGTAGAGAGCAGAGAATCACATGAAGTAGACCAAAGCCATCAGTAGCACATCTCCTGAGGGCTCCCCAATTGGGGAGGGTGCAGGTTGGGCTGAGGGAACTCCCCACCTGCCCTCCCCCTCACCCACCTACCCATGCACAAATTTCGTGCACCGGGCCCCTAGTATGAAAAAAAAGCTCATTGCCACTAATCACCAGAGAAATACAAATTAAAACCAGAATGAAATATCACCTCATGCATGTTGGAATATGGCTATTAACAATAAATCAAATATGTTTTGGCCAGGATGTGGAGAAGAGGGAACCCTTATCCACTGTTCATGGGAATGCATATTGGTGCAGCTACTGTGAAAAACAGCATTGAATTTCCTCAAAAAAATCAAACATGGAACTGCCTATGACCCAGTGATTCTACTTCTGGGAATATATCTGAAGAAATGCAAAACACTAATTCAAAAGAATATATGAACTCCTATGTTCATTGCAGATTTATTTACAATAGCAAAGATTTGTTAGCAACCCAAATGCCCATTAATAGATTAGTGGATAAAAATGTGGTGTATTTATACAATGTAATACTACTCAGCCATAAAAAAAAGGAAATCTTACCTTTTGTGACAGCATGGGTGGACCTGGAGAGTATTATGCTAAGTGAAATAAGCTAGTCAGAAAAAAAATACCATGTAGTTTTACATATATATATATATATATATATATATATATATATATATATATATATAAATATATATATATATATAATCTAATGAACAAAATAAACTAACAAACAAAATAGAAACAAATACATAGATAGAACACTCTGACAGCTGTTAGAGGGGAGGGTGGTTGGAGGGCTGGGTGAAAAAGGTGAAGGACTTAAGAAAAGAAAAAAAATACAACAAAAATATAAAGACATGCACAACAGTATGGTGATTACCAAAGGGAATGAGGGAAAGGGTGGATGGGGAGAAGTAGACGAGGGTACGGGAAGAATAAATGGTGATGGAAAGAGACTTGACTTTGGGTGCTGAACACAGGATATAATATAAAGATAATGAATTCATAAATAAATAAATAAACTCCCATTCATTGTATTTTCCTTTGGGTTAATAGTCTTTCCTTACTCCTCAAGGTCTCAAAGCTATTGCCCTATGCTAGTTTTGGGATGATTAGTTGTTTCTTTTTTACATGTTGGTCTATAAATCTATTTTGAAATGATTTTTGTTCATGGCATGTGCTAAGGGTCAAGTTTCACTTTTTCCCTCTGGTTATCTAAGTGATCCAACACTTCATTTTCCCATTACTATCCAGTGCCACGTTTGTCATTAATCAAGTATCCACTGGCCTGTATCTGGATTCCACGTTATGTTCCATTGATTTCTTTGTACCAGTACCACACTGTCTTAATTATTGTGGTTTCATGATAAGTACTGGTAATCTGGTAGTGTAAATTCTCCAACACTTTTTCCCCCCAAAGTTTCTTTGATCATTCTTGGCTTCTTGTATTTCCACTTAAATGTTATAATTATACTGCTAATATCCCCCAAATGGTAGCATATTAGTTAAAATTGTAATAAACCTATAGTTAGATCAATTTGGGAGCATCAACATCTTTAAAATACTGAATCTCCCAGTCTATGAACTCAGTTTTTTTCTCCATTTATTTGTTTCCTTTAATTTCTACCAATAATGCCACAGGGTTTTCCTGATTAGTATATATATGTGTTTAATTAGATGTATTCCTGTGTATTTTGTTTTTCTTTTTTTGTGTTGCTTTTGTAAATGGTGCCTTTTAAAAATCTGTATTACCATTTGTTGATACTATATAGAAATTCAATTGATCTGTTTATGTGGACCTTGTATCTAGTCATAATGCTAGTTATTAATTTTCATAGTTTACTTTTAAAGTCCTTTATATTTTTTATATATACAATTCTGTCATATAAAAATATTAAGAGTTATTTTCTCTGTAGTACTTATACTGTTTTATTCCTTTGGCCTCTTACTTCAATGAGCAACTTGAATACAATCTTGAATACAAGCACTTCTTAAAGTATTAATCTTGCTGTAAGTTTTATGTAAGTCTTTTGTTAGACTAAAGATGTTTCTTTGTATTATTAGATTAATAAGTTATTTTTAAAAATCATGAATGAATGCTGCATTTTATAAAATTCTTTATCTACTTCAATTGAGATTATTTAATTTAATTAATTTACTTAAATTTATTTTTATTGTTGAAAGTATTACAGATGTTTGCTCCCCTCACAACTCCTTCCTCCTCCCCAGGCCTTCACAGCACTATTGTCTGTCCATGGTTTATGCATATCCTATGTAATAAAAGTTTAGGTGGTATCACGCACGACATCATCACAAGATGGCCACCAAAAGATAGCCATCACAAGATGGCTGCCACAAGATGGCTGGCAGGGGAGGGCAATTGTGGATGATCAGGCCAGCAGAGGAGGGCAGTTGTGGGCAAACAGGCCAGCAGGGGAGGGCAGTTTTGGGCAATCAGGTCAGCAGGGAAGGGCATTTGGGGGCAAACAAGCCAACAGGCGAGGGCAGTTGGGGGCAATCGGCTGGCAGAGGAGGGCAGTTAGGTGTGTCCAGGACTGCAGGGGAGGGCAGTTGGGGGCGAGACTAGGCCAGCAGGGGAGGGTAGTTGGGGGCGATCAGGTTAGCAGGGGAGGGCAGTTGGGGGTGATTGGGTCTGCAGGGGAGCAGTTAGGCATCAGTCAGGCTGGCAGGCAGAAGCAGTTAGGGGCAATCAGGCCAGCAGGAAGGTGAGCGGTTAGGAGCCAACAGTCACGGATTGTGAGAGGGATGTCCAACTGCCAGTTTAGGCCTGATCCCACAGGGGTCCAAGATTGGAGAAGGTGCAGGCCAGGCTGAGGAACCCCTCCCCCCACCATGCATGAATTTCATGCACTGAGCCTCTAGTATGCATGTAAGTTCTTTGGTTAATCTCTTCCCATTCCTGCCCCCTCTGTAATTTGTCAGTCTGTTGCATGCTTCAAGGTGTCTGTACCTGTTTTGTTTAACAGTTTATTTTGTTCATTAGACTCCACTTATAAGTGATTTCATGTGGTACTTGTCTTTCTATTTCATATTTTTCTTGATTTTGCTAATGTATTGAAATGCAATTACTTCTTTTTGAAAGTTCAATGAGCCTTGCATTCCTTGGTTTTTATTTCTCTTTTTAATTCTATTAATTTTTGTTTCAGATATTTTGATACTATATTTTGTGTATACAAACTGAAACATATTTTCTTGATATAATGTTTCATGAAAATATAGTGTATTTATTATAGTCATGTATCTTGCATTAAAGCCTACTTTTTCTGTTTTGGAAGTACACCAGCTCTCTTTGTCTAATGGAAGCATAATATATCTTGTCTATCCTTTTATTTTCAACTAGAGGCCTGGTGCACAAAAATTTGTGCACTCAGGGGGTCCCTCAGCCCAGCCTGTGCCCTATTGAAGTCTGGGAACCCTCAGGGGATGTCCACCTGCTGGCTTACAACCCCTCCCCAGAGGATCAGGACTAAATTGGCAGTTAGATATCCCTCTGGGAGCCCAGGAGCCCTCGGGGGATGTCCACTTGGCCTAAGCTGCAGTCAGACATCCTTAGCACTGCTGAGGAGGCAGGAGAGGCTCCCACCACCACTGCTGTACTGGCAGCTGTCAGCCTGGCTTGTGGCTGAGCAGAGCTCCCCCTATGGGAGTGCATTGACCACCAGGAGCAGCTCCTGCATTGAGCGTCTGCCCCCTGGTGGTCAGTGTGTGTCATAATGACCAGTCATTCCCAGTGGTTCTGCTGTTAGAGTCGATTTGCATATTACCCTTGCACTCGGGGTGGAGGGAGTCCCTCAGCCTGGCCTGTTCCCTCTCACAGTCTAGGACCCCTCAGTGGATGTCCTATGATGGCCCCAGTCTGCCAGGAGCCTTTTGTGTGTGTGTGTGTGTGGCCACTGGGGACCTGCCCCCAGCTGCATCTGAGGCTCGGAGCAATCCTCCTGTGTATTTCTACCTGCTGGGGACCTGCCACCAGGCACACTGTGGAGGCTCGTGGTCAGGCCAGCC
>PVJC01039724.1:0-16118 GCA_004026665.1 Murina feae | reverse complement strand
AAACTGGTGAATAGAATAGAAGGGCATAGAAAGGGAATGAACTGACAATTCTCAGGGGGAAGGGGGCATGAGGGAAATGGGAAGAGACTGGGCAAAAGTCTTACACCTATGGATGAAGACAGTGGTAGGGGTAAGGGCATGGAGTGGGTGGGAACCAGGTGGAGGGGAGCTATGGGGGGTTAAAAAAAGGAACATCTGTAATAATCTGAACAATAAATATTTAATTTAAAAAAAGAAGTTAATATTCAAAATATATTTTAAAAAACCTCATACAACTCAACACCAAACAAAGCATTCAATTTAAAAAATAGGCAGATGACCTGAACAGACACCTCTTCCAAGAAGACATAAAAACAGCCAACAGATATATTTTAAAAAATGCTCAACTTCACTAGCTATTAAGCAAATGGACATCAATAAGACAACCTCACACTTCTTAGAATGACTATTCTCAACAAGAAAAGTAATAAGATGTATTGGAGAGGTTGTGAAGGAAAATGATTCATTTATTGCTGGTGGGAATATAAAATGGTACAGCCACTATGGAAAACAGTATGGTGGTTCCTCCCAAAATTAAGAATAGAGTTACGGGGGAGGGGGGTGAAGCGTATGCTCCAGGGGTCAGTGGTGGAGCGGGCAAGTCGCCTTGCTGCTGCAGGCACCCCCATGCTCGCACCATGTTGTGGCACAAGCAGGCAAAGCCCCAGCACATCCACTCCAAGGAGGAGCGTGGTGCACAGCCGCCACCCCAGCAGGCCTGGGGATCGCGGCCCCAGCAGCACCTGCAGTGGGGGAGCCCGGTGCTTCAATGAACTACCCAGGGACTGGTGATGACATGAATGGGGGGACAGGGTGAAAGTAAAGAGGCCTCATCAGGAAGAGACTCACATCTGTGAGAAATGCTGCAGAGAATTCTTCAGCATCTCTGAGTTCTTAGAACATAAGAAAAATTGCACTAAACCTCCACCTGTCCTCATCATGAACGACAGTGAGGGGCCGATGCCTTCCGAAGACTTCTCCGGGACCGGGCTGAGCCACCAGCCACACAGTCCAAGCATTAAGGACAATCACAGGGATAATGGCAGCAGCTCAGGGGACCTGAAGGAGAAGCCAGGGGCGGAGTCTGTCCTGTACTTGAAGACGGAGACCGCCCTGCCACCCACAGCCCAGGACTTAAGCTATTTACCCAAAGGCAAAGTGGCCAACACTAACGTCACCCTTCACACACTACGGGGCACCAAGGTAGTAGTGAATCAGCGGAGTGCAGACGCGCTGCCCACACCCCTGCCCAGTGCCAACAGATCTTGTGTCTGCAGCAGCAGCAGCTACAGCAGATCCAGCTCACCGAGCAGATCCACGTCCAGGTGAACATGTGGGCCACCCACGCCCTCCACTCTGGTGCAGCCGGAGCTGACACTCTGAAGACCTTGGGCAGCCACGTGTCCCAGCAGGTCTCTGCAGCCGTAGCTTTGCTCAGCCAGAAATCTGGAAGCCAAGGCCTGTTCCTGGACACCTTGAAACCAGCCAAGCTACCTCACACAAGCATCCCTTCCACCACCAGCTCGGTGTCCCCGGGGTTGCTGTCCTTCACCCTGAAGCCAGATGGGACGAGGGTGCTCCCGAACCGCATCCCCGGTGCTTTGCTCCCCCCAACCCCGAGCTCTGTGCTCTTCCAGAGCCCTTTCTCCACGGTGGTGTTAGACCCGTCTAAGAAAGGGAAAGGGAAGCCACTCAACGTGTCCCCAGTGGATATCAAGCCCAAAGACGAGGCCACCCTCCACAGGCACAAGTATAAGTACTGTAGCAAGGTTTTTTGGGACTAATAGCTCATTGCAGATCCCACGTTGGAGAGAGACCCTTCGTGTGCTCTGTCTGTGGCCACCGGTTCACCACCAAGGGCAACCTCAAGGTACACTTTCATTGACACCCCCAGGTGAAGGCAAACCCCCAGCTGTTTACCGAGTTCCACAACAAAATGGCAGCAGGCAATGACGTTCCCTATGCACTCTCTGTACCTGTCCCATAGATGAATCGAGTCTCTCTCTAGACAGCAAACCTGTCCTGGTCACAGGGACCCCCAATGTAGGTCTACCTCAGAACCTTCTCTGGGGACTAACCCCAAGGACCTAATGGGTCCCCCAACCTGCAGCCTGGGCCCTCTCCAGAAAGTGAGGATGGATCCCTACTCTCTGGAGTGGGGCCAAACCATAATTCCCCAAGGGTTGGTGGCTTCCAAGGGAGAGGGACAGCTCGCTGAGAACATTGACAAGGCCACCACTGACCCCAACGAATGTCTCATTTGCCACCGGGTCTTAAGCTGCCAGAGCTCCCTCAAACTGCATTACCGAACCCACACCAGGGAGAGGCCCTTCCGCTGTAAGATCTGTGACCCTGCTTTCTCCACCAAAGGCAACCCAAAGACACACTTGGGGGTGCAACGAACTAACACATCCATAAAGACGTAGCATTCGTGCCCCATCTGTCAGAAGAAGCTCACCAACACGGTCATGTTGCAGCAACATATTTGGATGCACATGGGTGGTCGGATTCCCAACACACCCCTGCCGTAGAGTCCCTGTGACTTGATGGGTCCCGAGCTGATAATGGTGGGCGAGAATGGCAGCACAGGTGCTGTCTGTCATGATGACCTTGTCGAAAGTGTCGATGTTGATGAAGTTGGCTCCCAGGATGCTCCCAGAAGCTCCTCGAAGGTCCCCATGCCTCTTTCAGGCATCAACTCGGCATCGCCCACAACAGGTTTCTCCTTGGAGGCCCCCCTGGAGGCCACGGGAAACTGGGTCCTGTCCCTGTGGTCCTGCAGCGGCAGAGCAGCAGAGAGAATGGTTCGGTGGAGAGCGATGGCTTGACCAAACGATTCCTCGTCCTCAGTGATGGGAGACCAGGAGTATCAGAGCCAGAATCCAGACATCCTGGAGACAACCTCCTTTCAGGCCCACTCCCGGGCCAATAGCCAAGCAGAAAGCATCAAGTTCAAGTCTCCTGTTGCTGGTGGCAAGGCAGACAGCTCGGACAGCAGCCACCCTGAGATGGAAGGTCAGAGCAGTCTCCCATCAACATTTGTCCAAGCCCAGCGAACCTATGTCAAAGTCGAAGTTCCTGGTGCATTTGGACCCGCGGCCATGTCCCAAGGCATGGCACCTTTGCTAGCGGCCCAGCCACGCAGCCAGGGCAAGCAGCATGCCTGCACGCGGTGCGGGAAGAACTTCTCCTCAGCCATTGCCCTCCAGATTCATGAGCGGACTCACACCGGGGAGAAGCTTTTCATGTGTAACATGTGTGGGTGCGCTTTCACCACCAAAGGCAACTTGAAGGTTCACTATATGACGCATGGCGCCAACACCAGCTCCGCGCGCTGCGGGAGGAAGCTGGCCATCGAGAACACCATGGCTCTTCTAGGAATAGACACAAAGAGGATCCCAGAGGTGTTTCCCAAGGAAATCATGGCCCCTTCAATGAACGTGGATCCTGTTGTGTGGAACCAGTACACCACCATGCTCATCGGGGGTCTGGCCACAAAGACCAATGAGATCTCGGTGATCCAGAGCGGAGGCATCCCGACTCTCCCGGTGTCCCTGGGTGCCAGCTCCGTTGTCAGCAACACCACCGTCGCCAAGATAGATGGCTCCCAGTTTGTGAGCAGCAACGTGGAAAAACCGGGTGCTGCTCACAGTGTCCCCAAACACCAGTTTCCTCACTTCCTGGAGGAAAACAAGATTGCGGTCAGCTAAGCTACGGGAGAGCCCTTGTGAAGGAGAAACGCAGAGTGACCGCTTGAACTGGATCTTTTGTTTTTGTCGTTGTTGTTTAAAAACCCATCTCCTCCTGTTTGTTTTTTTACTGATGTGCAAATGTTTACAGTTGTGACCACAACCTCAGCCACTTCCAACAATCATGATGGTGCTATGCTGCTTTGCTAAAAACAAACAAACAAACAAAAACACACATACTAAAACAAATACAGATTAGTATTTTCTTTTTCAAAACTTTGGAAGAAGCGGGTCTTGCAAAGTGGCTTTGTTACTTGAGACAAACTGTATATATGAAGACTTTGTACAAGCTAGAGGAACTATTTCCAAAGATGGTCCCCTGTTTCAAGCTGGAACTTACTAAGCTACGATGGCAAAGAAACTGCTTAGCCCAATGGGGAGGGGGAGCTGCATAATTCTGGGGCTGTGTGCGGATCCATGGACTAGGTCTGTCGTCCTCGGTGACCTGCTTTCTGCTTTCTATGTCCCTCAACCCTGCACCCATCTTCTGTTTTGTTTCCTTTTGAATGTACTTTCCTTTTTTATTTCTAACTGAAGTATGGAATTACAAAATTCCTTCCACCTTGGGACTGTAAGTAGGATGCCCTCCGATGGACCATTTTAGTCCCTCGGGCATCGATGTGTGTGTTGCTGCTTGTTGAAATACAGTTCAGTTGGAGCCCTAAGAGTGCCAATGTCTTCCCTACTTCCAGATGCCGCCTTCCTGAGCACCAGGACAGGTGCGCACCTGAGCAGGGGACCTCAGGTGACTTGATTTAGTTCACCGGTGCCTACTCTAGTGAAGAAATGAGTCTTTCGTTCTTGAAGAAACTCATGGAGGGCATGTTTCTGATAAGAGGTTCACATACTAATTTTCATAAAATTGTTGACGTGACTTATGCCAAGTAATTGTGAGGATTCTTTTCCCCTTTACTGCATAAAGGCTACAAAGTTGGAACAGGCGAGTCCTGGGTATGAAAGCTTTAATTTATCTACCTCATTTACTTATTTTTGTAGCTTTAGTCTCTCTTTTCCTATTTTATGACTGCTGAAAGTGTGCCCAGTCCCTGTCTTAAACCTAAGAGTTGATGTATTATTGGTGGGAGTGGCTGGACCTCCAAAGATGTTTTGTGATTTTTTAAATCCCTTTCTTACATATATAATAAGCAAATGCTGAAACTTTGCTCTGATGGTTTAACGAGGAAGAAGAAGGAAAGACCCTGGTTTCTGAGTCTTTCCCTTCAATGTGAAAATGTACATCAAAACGTGTATCAAAAGTTGGTCTCTGAGTTATTGCACCTGATTTCAGGATATATATATATATATATATATATATATATATATATATATATATATATATTTGCCAAGTTGTGCCTTTCCTTCTGAAATTGTAAATGAACACAATACTAGAACCTGTTTACATTGTGAAGTGGATATTGTTACAGAGGACATGCCATAGGCTTTCTCACTGTTATGCCTTGTGAATGTATGATTTACGGAGAAAACCTTGTAGTTTTACCTGCTGATGCTGACTGTTGGAAAATAAATTTTGGTATTTTTTTCCCTCACAAAAAAAAAAAAAAAAGAATAGAGATACCATATGACCCAACAACACCTTTCTAGGTAACTACTCAAAAAGCTCCAAAACATTTATTCACAGATATATATGCACCCCTATGTTCATTGCAGTATTATTCACGGTGGCCAAGACATGGAAACAACCGAAGTGTCCTTTGATAGATGATTCAGTAAAGAAGATGTAGTATATATATACAATGGAATTTCTTGATTTTTGATAATTGCAGTGTGGTTATATTAGAAAAATATGTAAAGAAATACACATTGAAATATTCATAGGTAAATAGCCATCATGTCCCTGGTGAACTGCCAAATGGCTCCAAGAATATATAGTTCACTTAAGAAATTAGTATAAGAAGAGGTGGCTCAGAGCCAGCAGTGACTTAGCAATTCTGGATGAGTATTAATCATAGAATATTAGAGATGGAAATATTCTGAGAAAGCATCTACCCATTTTATAGATGATTTCAACCAGTGAGTCTTCTAATATTTAAGAGAAAATTGATATCAAATTTTATAGCATACTCAGTTATACTTATTTATGTATCTTCTTAAAACTACTTAAACTTCATTTATGCTTCATCTTTAGATATTGATAAACTTTAAGCCAACATATTAGGCTGAAACTAATTTTAAGCATAATTTATAACATTTTTAGAATGTGTACTTGGTCTTAACAAAAATCAGTATCCTTGAGAAATCAGTAAGGGAAAAGGATGTTTTTCATGAGAGTGTTGGAGGGATCTACATGAGGACTTCTAAATGCTTGCAGAGTATGACAGCTTGCATATCATGTTTCTCATAGTGTCTTGTGCTTGATGCCTCAGCATGGTCCATGTCTTTGGATACTGGGTAGAAAGAGAAGAGGCTGTCTCTGAGATCATTTGAGCAGTCCTGGAAGGAGGAGGTGAACTTCAGTCACAGGCCCTCAAACCCATTTTATAGTGAGTTCCAGTCATTCATGCCATGTCCTTGCAGCCCAGGAGGACTAACATGTTTTAATAAAGACTGTGCTATTTATTCTGAAGAACTTACCTGAAGGATGATTTTTGTTTTGTTTTGTTTGATATATTTAGTCATTGTTGTGGAAGAAGTTCAGAATTATTTTCTTTCATGTTTACATTTTTAATAAGTAAAATAGAGGATTTAAAAGCTAGTCTTTATTTATGATATTAAATTTTAAGTGCATTACGTTCTTTAAAAAACACAACATTAATAAAAATGGAAACTAAAAAAGGATAAGAGCAGTAAAATAAACTGAGATAAGATAGAGAGAAGAAAATGGTTATGAATAAAACCATAAATTAATGAATTAGACAAAAACAAAGAGAGAATGAATAAAGACCAGATATTATTCTTTAAAAATACTGATAAAACTAACAAAAATACTGTCAAGATTGATCAAAGAAAAATAATATAGAAGACAGAAATTGACATCAAAATTAAATAAGGTACTTAATTATAGATACTACAAACGACAAAACAAATATAAAATGTCTAACACAAAATGATGCCAACAAATTTTATCAACCTGTATAAACTAAACAAATTATATATGTCTTTCCAAAACTGAACTGGGAAAAAAACCTGAATAGTTTTATAACCCTTAGGTGAGTGAATAGTTATTTAAAAACTGCTTATAGACTGAGGAAGGTCAAGATGGCAGCATATGTAAATGCATCATAGGTAAACATCAACATTAGAACTGCAATACAAAACATCCATCATACAGAACCACCTGAAATCTGGCTGGGTGGAAGCTTCACAACTAGAGGAGTAAAAAAGCAGCCACATTGAGACAGGTGGGAGGGGCAGAGGCACACAACGGGCTAGTTCGACACCCATGTGTGGCCTGTTTTTAATCAGGAGGGATATCTTGGTGGTGGAGGTTCCCCATGAGGAGCAAAGGGTCCCAGCCCCATACCAGACTCCTCAACCCAGGGTTCCAGTGCCAGAAAGAGAAATCTCCAAAACTTCACGATATAAAAACCAGAAGGGATTGAGACTGAAGGAGATGGAAGGCTGCTAAGATTCCCAGGCATTCCTCTTAAGAAACCTGTGCCTGGGCTTACTCAGACTCACTCCTTCTGAGCTCCAGCAATGAGGCAGAGGGTTCAAAGGATTCAGGGAATTATAGGGAGGAAGTAAACTGTCTGGCATCATGGCAAGAACTCAGAGGCAGCTTTCTCCCAGACAAAAGTGCTGGCAAAGGACATTGCTCCTTTGCTGAGACCTCACCATCAAAGAACCAGCTGGCAGGTGCCATTTCTGAGTCTCCATTAACTTGGCCCACACTGTTAATCCCACCTTGTTGATTCCCTAACACTGCACCCCAATCAATACGCAACCCCAACAAAGCTGTTTGCTGTGGTTTTTCCGTATGTGTGGCCTATCCTGGCTCAGGCTTCAGACTTTCCTAAAATCTCTTAAACAAGTACCAACTGGCCTCAGCAGGCCCCATTCCTCTCAATAAGTGGTCCCAGGCCAGGAACTAGCAGCAGCCTGCAAAAGTTCACAGCTTGGCCTCTCCTGGGCACCTTCAAGACCAACACAAGTAGCAGCCATGTACAGATTACTCTGTAGCTCATGCCAAGTATCCCCAGGCAGGTCATAGACAGTAGTTCTGGGAGACCCCAGAGCCAGTGCACCTGGTGGTCAGCTTCAGATCACATAGTTTACAACCCTACCACATGCACAGGCAGCACACGCAAAAGGTGGTCTTGTTGAGCACCAAAGCTTCACTAAAGCAAGTCCTGCTACATACAGGTCTACTGCACAGCAGCTTATCCACTGTAGTCACAGCTGTCCTCATAGCTAATTGACCTGGGGATCAATTTCTTCCAGTGACGTCAACAGCAAGAAGGCTCAGCTACATCAGGAAAGTGCACACAGTCCACACCTAGAGTACCCAGCTCAGGTGACTGGGGAGGTTGAGCCACTGGTCTTACAGGACACCTGTTACTTAAGGTAACACTACCAATTTGAAGAGACATACTAGTTCTATCTAACACATAGAAACAATTATGCGGAGACAAAGAAACATGTCACAAATGAAAGAACAGAAGAAATCTCCAGAAAAAGAGCTAAATAAAATGGAAGCAAGCAAACTACCAAATACAGAATTTAAAATAATTGTTATAAGTATGCTCAAGAAACTTTTTTTCTTTATTGATTAAGGTATTACATATGTCTCCTTCCTCCCCCACACTACCTCCCAGCACATGAACTTACCTCTCTTGTGTCTGTGTACATTGATTATGCTTATATGCATGCACACAAGCCCTTTGGTTTCTCTCTACCCCCTCCCCCAACCTGACCCTGTTCCCTCTGAGGTTTGACAGTATGTTTGATGCTTCTCTGTCTCTGGATCTATTTTTGTTCATCAGTTTATGTTGTTCATTATATTATGCAAATGAGTGAGATTGTATGATATTTATCTTTCTCTGACTGGCTTATTTCACTTATCATAATGCTCTCCATGTCCATACATGTTGTTGTGAATGGTAAGAATCCCGTCCTTTTTACAGCAGCATAATATTTCATTGAATAGATGTACCACAGTTTTCTAATACACTCATCTGGTGATGGGCACTTAGGCTGTTTCCAAATCTTATCTATTGTAAATTGTGCTACTATGAACATAGGGATGCATATATCCTTTCTGATTGGTGTTTCTGGTTTCTTGGGATATATTTCAAGAACTGGGGTCACTGGGTCAAATGGGAGTTCCATTTTTAGTTTTTTTTGAGGAAACTCCATAGTGTTCTCCACAGTGGCTGCACCAGTCTGCATTCCCACCAGCAGTGCAGAAGGGTTCCTTTTTCTCTACATACTCACTAGCCCCTGTGATTTGTTGATTTGTTGATGATAACCATTCTGACAGGTGTGAGATGGTACCTCATTGTTGTTTTGATTTGCATCTCTCAGATGATTAATGACTTTGAGCATGTTTTCATTGTCTCTTGGCCTTCTATATGTCCTCTTTAGAAAAGTGTCTATTTAGGTCCATTGCCCATTTTTTGAGAACTTCAGGAACATCAATGACATAAAAAAGGACTAAAAAGAATTGAAGGATACACTGACTGAAATGAAGAATAATTTACAGGGAACAAACAGTAGAATAGAGGACACTAAGAATTAAATCAGTGATTTGAAATATGAGGAAGCAAAAGTCATCCAATCAGAAGAGCAGAGAGAAAAAAAGAATGCAAAAATATGAAGATAGGGTCAGAAGCCTCTGGGACAACTTCAAGGGCACTAACATTCACATCATGGGAGTGCCAGAAGGACAAGAGAGGGAACAAGAAAATTAAAATCTATTTTGAAAGATGACAGAAAACTTCTTATACCTGGTGAAAGAAATAGACTTACAAGTTCAAGAAGTACAGGCAGTTCTAAACAAGATGAACCCAAAGAGGCCCACACCAAGGCACATCATAATTAAAATGCCAAAGTTTAAATACAAACAGAGTATCTTGGAAGCAGCAAGAGAAAAGCAGTTAGTTACATACAAATGAGCACCCATATGACTCCTAGCTGATTTATCAACCAAAACTTTGCAGGTCAGAGGGAGTGGCAAGAGATATTCAAAGTGATGAAAAGCAAGGACCTACTACCAAAATTACTCTACTCAGCAAAACTATCATTTAGAATTGATGATCAAATAAAGAGCTTCCCTGAAAAGGAAACACTACATCATCAGCAAATGAGTATTACATGAAATGTTGAAGGGTCTTCTCGAAGAAGGAGAAGGAGGAGGAGGAGGAGGAGGAGGAGGAGGAGGAGGAGGAGAAGGAGAAGAAGAAGAAGAAGAAGAAGAGGAGGAGGAGGAGGAGGAGGAGGAGGAGGAGGAGGAAAAACATAAAAATATGAACAATAAAATGATAATAAATACATATCTATCAACAATTGAATCAAAATAAACAATCTAAAGAACAAGATAAACTGATTAATAAAATAGAATCAGAGGCATGGAAACATGGAACAGACTGATGAATCTCTGAATGAAGGGGGGGAAGGGGGGAAGAAATTAATCAAATAATTTATATGCATTTATACAGTACAAATGGGCACAAACAGTGGGGTGGTGAGGGCCTGGAACAGGGTGGGATTTGGGTGGAGGGGGGTAATATGGGGGGAAAATAGGGAACATTTGTAATACTTTAAGCAATAAAGATTTTAACAACAACAAAAATAACTGTCTAAAAAGAAAATTCTAGGTCCACAAGGTTTACCAATGAACAATGACTTTAAAATTGTTTAACTTTATTTGAGAGAAAAACATCAATTTGTTGTTCACCTATGTATGGATTCATTGGTGAATTTTTGCTATGTGTCCTGTCCTGGGATCAAACCTGTAACCTTGTCATATCTGAATGATGCTCTAACCAACTGAGCCACCCATCCAGGGCACATAAGCAATATATTACATTCAAAGAACAATTTCAATCTCATATAAACTATTCTAATCCAATCTCATTCATGAACTAAGATACAAAAATCATTTGCAAATTATCATGGCAAAATGAATTTATTAAAGGAATACAAAATTTATTTATTTTAATATCAAATAATATTCACTACATTTAGGATTCTTTTAAAAATGAAGTGATCATCTCAATAGATATGAGATTTTATAAAATTCAGCATTCATTCAGAAAATTTTTAGAAAACAAAATATAGAAGAAATCTTAAAGTGATAAAGGGTATCTGCAAAAATTCTTTAGAAAAGAGTATACTAATTCATAAGTTATGAAGATATTCCCTTTAAGATAATGAACAAGATAAAAACTGACCATTATTACCACTTCAATTTACCATTGTAGTGAAAAGCCTAGGCTAAAAACAGAGAAAAGTAAATAAAATACATAAGGATTGGAATGGAAAAGACAAAGCTGTCATCCTATCTAATATAAGAGTAATATGCAAATTAGGTGTCACTCCGCCACAAAGATGGCTGCCCCCATGGCCACAAGATGGTGGCACCCAGTCTGGCTCAGCCCTGCCACTGAAGTGGTCAGGCCTGTTAGCCAGGCAGCTGGCAGGGGAGGCGGGGGGCCTGAGGGGTGGAACAGGCGATCAGAGGGGCCAGAGGCCATTGCCAGAGGCCCCAGGCATGAGCAAGGGCAGAGTCAGTGATCAGAGGGGACAGGGGTGGAGCCAGTGATCAGAGAGGTATGAGGGTGTCCTACCCAGACATAAGGCCTGGGCCAGAGGCCTCAGGCATGGGCAGGGCAAGGACAGAAATCGCAGGGGTCTGGGTCCTGCAGAGCCAGCAATCAGAGGGGCAGGGGCGGAGCCTGCTATCGCAGGGGTCTGGGCACAAGTGGAGCTAGAAAAGAAGGGGTCTGGGGGTCTCCTGCCCAGGCCTGCAGCCTTGGTCAGAAGCTGCCAGTGGGGTAAGGGCAGAGCTGGCGATGACAGGGAGCAAGATCAGAGCCAGTGATCACAGAGGCCTGGGCTCTGTGAAACTGGTGATTGGTGAGACTTGGGGGGGTCCCCTGCCCAGGCCTACAGCCTTGGCCAGAAGTTACAGGCCTGGGAAGGGGTGGAACTGGGATTGGAGGGGCAGGGGTGGAGCCGGTGATCAGAGTGAACTACAGAGGAAACACCTTTTCTGACCGCTCATTGGCTAAGCTCCCTGAATGCCATTGGTAATATTCTTAGTAACTTGGATAATAAGAATCCAAAAAGGCATCTAGGGTTTTTCCACCACACTCCTATAGAAAAAAAAATGAAGGTCCACTGCTGGAGGGATAAGAAATGTCATATCCTGCCCTAGCCAGTTTGGCTCCATGCATAATGCCTCAGCCTGCTGACTACAGAGTCTGGGTTCAATTCTGACCAAGGGCATGTACCTAGGTTGCAGGCTCCTCCCTGGCCAGGGCCCAGGTCAGAGCATATGCAGGAGGCAACCAATCAAAGTGTTCCTCTCACTTTGATGTTTCTCTCTGTCTTTCCCTTCTCTTCCACATTCTCTAAAAATCAATGCAAATATATCCTCAGGTGAGGATAAAAAAGAAAGAAAGAAATGTCATATGCTATGAAAGACACATCTTGAAAATGCCTAAATAAAGTTGTCATTTCTTCAGGGTGAAGGGACTGGAGTCCGTGTTGACGAAAACACCTTGGTGGCTGCGGTGACTGGCAGTGGCTGCAGCAGTGGAGTGATAGGGCTGGTGGCTTCCCCTGATTAACCTGGTTGCCTCCCACAAAGGGAGGCCAGACTGTGGCTTAGACCTACTCCCCAAGGGGAGCAGGAAATGGGCCTAAGCCGTCAGTAGGACACCCCCTGAGAGCTCCCAATATGTGACAGGGGGCAGGCTGGGCTAAAGAACCCCCCCCCCAGTGCGTGAATTTTGTGCACTGGGCCCCTAGTTCACAAATAATATATCAGACCATCAAACCTCAGAGGGAAGGCAGGGGAGGGGGGGGATAAGGAGGAGAGAACAACCAAAGGACTTGTACGCATGCATATAAGCATAACCAATGGACACAGACACTCTAGGAGGTGAAGGCATGAGTGGAGGGGTGGAGGGACAATGGGGGATTAAGGACATATATGTAATACCTTAATCAATAAAGAAAATAAAAAATAAATAAAATAAAAACATTAATTAAATTATATAGTATAGTAAGAATATAAAAAAGCAACTCTAGTTAAATAATTAGAATAAATAAGATAGTTTAGCAAGGCAGCTGAACACAAAATCAACAAATAAAAATTAATTGTATTAATATAAACTGAAAGCAAACAGTTGAAAATTGTTTTCTAAAGGAAATCAAGATTAAAAGCCCTCCCCCAACCTGTTTGGATCAGTGGATAGAGTGTCAGCCTATGGACTAAAGGGTCCCAGGTTTGATTCTGGTCAAGGGCATATACCTTGGTTGTGGTAATATCCCCAGTAGGGGGTGTGCAGGAGGCAGCTAATTGATGTTTCTCTCTCATTGATGTTTCCAACTCTCTATCCCCCTCCCTTCCTCTCTGTAAAAAAATCAATAAAATATTTTTTAAAATAAAAGAAAATTGTTTTCTAAAGGCAATTTTTAAATCACAAAACAAAAATATCAAATAGCTTGGATCAATTTCATGAATGATATATAAGAACTGTCTAATGAAAACTACAAAACATCGCTGAGAATAGATTTAAATGAATTGAGAGTTATAACACTGTTCATGAATTTGAATTTGAAACATAGTTAAGATTTTTAGAAACTGAGTTAGAGATTCATTATGATCCAAATCAAACTCCCAGGAACAATTTTTGTGGAAATTGGTAAGCTACTTTTAAATATTTACATAAATGCAAGTGATCCAATATAACCAAGACAATCCTGAAACAGAATAAAGTTGGAGAATATATACTATGAATTTTCAAGCTACAATAATTAAAATCCTGTGCTATTGACAGAAAGACAAATAGATCTATGAAAGAAAATGGTTCCAGAGGCAGTCTGGAAACAAAGAAATACTGCCCGCTTTAAAATTAGAACTGTGATCCACAACACGGAAGAGCAATGTATCACAGGAGAGAGAAAACCACGTAAACAGACACCCAGAGAAGAGAGACCATGGGGAGACAAAGAAACAGTCCACATATGAAAGAGAAACAGGAATTGCCAGAAAAGGAAGTAAACAAAATGGAGGCAACCAACTTGTCAGAGAAGGAATTCAGAGAAATGGTCATAAAGTGGTTGAGAAGAATGGAAGACAAATTCAACAATATGTGCAAAAACCAAGAAGAAATGTTGAAGAACCAAGAAGAAATGAAAAGTGACATCACTGCCATGAAGAACTCAATAGAAAGCATCAACAGTAGACTAGATGAAGCAGAGGATCACATCAGTGAGCTAGAAGACAAGATAGAAAAAAATACCCAAACAGGGCAGCTTCTAGAAAAAAAAAAAATTAAAAAGCAGGAGGAGAGCCTAAGAGAACTTTGGGACAACAGAAAAAGAAACAATATCCGTGTAATAGGGGTGCCAAAAGGAGTGGAAACTGAGCAAGGAATAGAAAGCTTATTGGAAAAAATAACGACAGAGAACTTTCCAGGTATAAGGAAGGTTAAGCCCACACAAATACAAGAAGCTTACAGAGTTACAAACAAAAAGAACCGCAAAAGACCAACGACAAGGCACATTATAATTAAAATGGCAAACACCAATGACAAAGAAAGAATCTTAAAAGTGGCCAGAGAGAGACAGAAAGTTACCTACAAAGGTTCCCCAATCAGACTAGCGACTGATTTCTCAACAGAAACACATCAGGCAAGAAGAGAATGGAATGAAATATACAAAGTCATGCAAAGGAAGGGTCTGAATCCAAGAATACTGTACCCAGCAAGGCTATCAATCAAAATTGAGGGTGAAATTAGGAGCTTCACGGACAAGAAAGGACTAAGGGAGTTTGTTACTACCAAACCAGCAATGCAAGAAATGTTAAAGGGCCTACTGTAAAAAGTAAAATTAGAGAGTCGTCCCCCACTCCCCACTTAGGAGTCTGTGCTTGTTTGGCATTAAATTTCCACCTTTTCCTATACCACCTTTTGTCCATGGCTTCATTCTTAGAATCCACCTGGACAGGGACCAGGGAAGTCACCTTTGCACCCTGCCCAGAGGAGAACAATGCTTTTCAGTCTAATTTCCGCAGGTGGCTCTACAGAAGATGGCTGTCGATGAGAAGGCAGACTGAAAGACAGTGAGAGAGAGAGAGAGAAGGAACGGAGAGTGTGTGGGTGTACCAAGTGTGGAAATTTGTGGGTGTGCAACAGCTATACTCCAGAGGACTGTTGGAGAACCCGAATGGGGCTCCCTTAACCGGGCACTGCCTCCACTGCCGCTGAAATCTCTCCTGGAGCTGCTGAAACTGCTGCAGAAACTGGGCCATCTTGGGTGACTGTTACAAGAAACGTATACATCCAGGGATACTGCAAACAGGTCACCCAGAGACCAGCCAGGAACCCAGGAACACCGGAGCTCAAACCAAGAATACGTGGACCCAGACGAGCCCTGCACCTCCTCACAGAAAGGTCAGATTTCACTTGTTAAAAGTGTGGTTTGTATTCCAGGTGGGAGAGTTGAAAGCGCAGCAGGAGAAGTCTCTGTGCAGCAGAATCTGAGCTCCTCCCCTCGGGGCCAGCCCGCACTCCACAAAGTCCGAGGCTGTTGGCACCAGCGTGACCTGAGTGTGGGAAGGGGTCCCACAGGCTGCTAGCAGAAGGGAACCCAAAAAAACCACCCCATAACTGATCGGGTCACGAAAAGACAGCCTCGGTTTTGGGTCGCAGAGAAGAGACATTGGGAGAGTTGCGCGAAGAGCTGGAGGAGGAAGGGAGCCCGCGCATCTCTTTGGAGAGGTTCATTTTTCCCTCTCGTTATTAAATCTAGGCTTGGGATTATTAAACCCAATACATAGGAGCACCCAATTGGGGTCGCTCACGGAGACTGCAGGGGAAAACCCTGTTTGTGTGTCTTGAGAAGCAGAGCAGGGAGTGACAGATTCGGAAACCAGTTCAGGGGCAGTCCATTCCGCCAAACTTATATTAAGTGTGATAGGGAAAACAAAACCTAAATGCTGGCTAGAGAGGACTTGTAGCCGAAGAGGTCACTCCAGAAACACTGCCACCCAGAGGCTGATTCACAAACTGACTCTTCTGTAAACACAAATAAAGGCACAAATAATGCCGGCTTTTATTTATTTATTTTATTTATTTTTTTAATATCTTTATTGTTCATATTGTTACAGTTGTTCCTCTTTTTTCCCCCATAGCTCCC
>PVJC01039723.1:0-16127 GCA_004026665.1 Murina feae | reverse complement strand
GTCCTGCGCTGTCCCGCCCTGCAGCCGCTCTGTGCACTCAGGAGGTCCCTCAGCCCGGCCTGTGCCCTCTCGCAGTCTGGGACCCCTCGGGGGATGTCCACCTGCTGGCGTGCCTGACCAGCCTGGGTGAGGGGCTTTAAGGCTGCCCACAGCTCCCATTGACCCAACGTCCCAGCAAGGCTGGCTGGACGCAGGTTTTGGAGTTTTTTCTCCTATAATTGATGCTGTTCCTTGAAGGCCTGGGGTTATCTTCTATAATTGATACACTGTTCCTTTAAGGCGGCCTTCTAACTAACTGAAGCCTCCTCTTTGCTTCACCTCGCAGCGTCTATAATGAAACAATTGTTCCTTTTACTGGTTAGGCCGGAGCTGCTCTTTCCTTCAGCTCCGGAGGATTCTATTATTGTTACATTGTTTCAAATGTTTCAAATCTGTGTTTTGCTAGAGGCAGTTTAATCGGAGCTGAGCTGAGCGGGCACAGCTTCACTTTCGCTCCTGCCGCAATGGAAAGGGCTGTTTACTCAGGTCCGTGAGTGGCGGCCGCCATGTTGGCTGGGCTAATTTGCATACAGCCGCTCTGATTGGCTGGTGGGCATGGCTTACTCGTCTTGGAGAAATGGTTAATTTTAATATTTCGCTTTTATAGAGTAGATAACATATTTATAATAGTCTATTGTAAGTTGATAATTTAAGTTTGAATAATTACTAAAGCTCTACAATTTTAATACTCCCCTCAACATTTTATGGTTTTAGCTGCCATTTAACATGTTTTTATATATTACCAAAATTATATTTGATATGAACTGTTTTTTTTCTTTATCGTATACACTAACCATTAGTTTTGTCTTATATAAATATACTAGTGGCCCAGTGCATGAATTCGTACACATTGAAAGGATATTAATTAGAAGAAATATTTTAATATCACTATCCGTCCTTTCTCTATAATAGAAGTCTCAACCAAATTCGTGATTGACAATGACAGATCGAAACACATGCGTTTGGCACCAGACAGCGCTTTATATGTATTGAGCATGCGCGAGTAAACTTAGCCTTGTATATATGTAGAATAAAGTTGCTTAATTAGACCTGCTGTCTGATTTAGCTAAACTTTTACCAGCCCAGTGAAGGACCTCAACTTCTCTTTCAGGTAATTGTCAGCAACACAGCAGTAGATATCAACACAAAGAAGATTATTATTGTAGATCACGCAGGGAGAACAAAGGGTAAAATAACTGCAGCAGTGTTTGACCATGTTCTGCGCAGTGAGAAAACCTGAAGTCATTTTCAAGGTCCACCATTTCTTCCTTTTCAGTTGGGTCAAGTTTCTAAACTTTCTAAATCTCCGTTTTCTGGCTAATGAAAAGAAAGTAGGATTCCACCCAGTCTCCTATCTACCTACTCCCAGACTTCTGTGAGGATCAAATGAGATGAGGCACGAGAAAATGCTGCACAGACATTTGGTTAAAGTGTGAAATGTTTCCACCTGTGTTCCTGGAACTCCGAGGAGGCTAGTCACTAGGGAGCGGAAGCCAGCAATTGCTACGTGACATCATTACCCAACACCCAGAGACCGTTTCTGTGTTGGGCTATGGCTGCATTTTGCGCCATGGGGTCTCTGCAGCGTCAGCTGTGACTTAGTGGGCTGTGCTACCTGAATACAGGTAGCAGGGCCTGTATTCCACTTGGAGGAAGCTGAGTGTTGCTTTCTGGGTGCCTGGTCTGCAGTGCTATTTCTTTGTGTGCGTCACAGCAGCTCCTGCATTGAGCATCTGCTTCCTGTAGTCATGAGTGTCACAGCGACTGATCAGAAGGTGGGAAGGACACTTAACATATTAGCTTTTTATATAGATAGATGGCTTGTCCTGCTCAAGTTGAAGGGAAAAATTTCTCATTCAAGGTTAAAAAAATTGAACTATAAACTGTTGAACATCACAATGATAAAGGTGTGACAATAAAGTTTTAAAATGTGTATCATAAATACTAAAATAAATCTGATACAGCTACTTAATGTCAGAAAAATGTATCTTTTGTGGTTTGTTTTTAGTATATAAATGTAACCAATTTCTGAATATTATTCCTGATACTTTACTGAATTCATTTTTTAGTTCTAGTAGTTTTTTAGAGGATCCTTTAAGATTCTCTCTATATAATGTCATGTGATTTGCAAATATTGACAGTTTTACTTCTTTCTTTCCAATTTGAATACCTTTTATTTTTCTTGTCTAATTACTGTGGTTAGGACTTCCAATGCTATTAAATAAAAGTGGTAAAGTGGTAACAGTGGACATCGTTGTCTTGTTCCTGATCTTAAAAAAAAAAAAAAGCTTTCAGTTTTTTCATCGAGTATGATCGAGTTTGTCATATATCGCCTTTATTATGTTAAGGTATTTTCTCTCCAACCCCACTTTGCTGAGTTTTTATCATGAATGGATGTTGGATTTTGTTAAATCCTTTTTTCTGCATATAAATATTATCATATGATTTTTATCCTTTATTTTCTTTAAGTGATATATCATTGTAATTTATGGATATTGAACCAGCTTTGCATCTCAGAAATAAATGCTTCTTGGGTATAATATATGATCTCTTAATGCATTGCTGAATTCAGTTTCCTAATATTTTGTTGAGGATTTTTGCACCTATGTTCATCAGGGATATTGGCCCATAATTTTCATTTATTGTGGTGTCTTTGGTTTTAGTATCAAGGTAATACTTGTTTCATAAAATGAGCTTAGAAGCTTTCCCTCTTTTTGATTTTTTGGAATAGTTTGAGAATAGATTCTTTTTGAATGTTTGGTAAAATTCACCTGTGAAGTCATTTGGTCTAGGATTTTCTATGTTGGGAGTGTTTTGATTACTGATTCAAATTCTTCAGTAATCATTAATCTGTTCAGATTTTATTTCTTCCTCATTCAGCCTTGGAAGATTGTATGTTTCTAGGAATCGATCAGTTTTGGGGGGTTGTCCAATTTGTTTGTATATAATTGTTCATAGTATCCTATATAATAATCCTATATAATAAAGAGGTAATATGCAAATTAACCCTCACATCCTCACAAGATGGCTGCCTATGACCAGGCCAGCAAGGAGGTTAGTGAGGGATGACCAAACAACTGAATAACAGACTGTGTGGGGCAACCAGGCTGGCGGAGGGGCCATGAGGGGAAACCAGGCCAGCAGGCAGGGAAGTTGGGGGCAACCTGGCTGGCAGAGGGAAGACCAGGCCAGCAGAGGGGGCAGTAGGGGTGACCAGCTGGCAGAGGGGGACAGTTAGGGGCAACCAGGCCAGCAGGGGGGCAGTTGGGGGTGATTAGGCTGGCAGGGGGACAGTGAGGGGCAACAAGGCAGGCAGATGGGTGAGCAATTAGGAGCCAGCAGTCCAGGATTGTGAGAGGGATGTCTGACTACCAATCTAGGCTCGATTCACAAGAAAGAAGATAGGATTCTCCTATCTACTTACTCCAGGACTTCTGTGAGGCCCAATCCTGGGGATCATGCCTAAACTGGCAGTCGGACATCCCCCGAGGGATCCCAGATTGAAGAGGGTACAGGCTGGGCTGATGAGATTCCCCCCCCCCCCCCAGTGCACAAAATTCATGCACCAGGCCTCTAGTATTCTTATAATCCTTTGTATTTCTGTGATTTCTGCTGCCATTCCTTCTTAAAGTTTATTTTTGAAAGTATTTCAAATGTCCCTTTTTTCTCCAGTGAACCCCTTCACCCCATATTCACCTCCACTCACAGACCATGTTGCCTATGTCCATTGGTTATGCATATAAGTTCTTTGGTTAATCTTTTCCTGCCATCCCTCATTGCCCCCCTTCCGAGATTCATCAGTCTGTTCCATGTCTCTAGATCTGTTTTGCTAATTAGTCTATTCATAAGATTCCACATATAAGTGAGATCATGTGATACTTATCTTTCTCTGACTAGCTTATTTCACTTAACATCTGCTATCATTTCTATTTCATTTCTGATTTTATTTAGGCCCTTTTTTCTTGACAAATCTGAATAAAGTTTTATCAATTTTGGTTATCTTATCAAAGAACCAGCTCTTGGTTCCATTGATCATTTCTATTGTTGTTGGGTTGGGGTTTTTTTTTAGACTATTTCATTTATTTGTTCTGATCTTTCTTATTTCCTTCCTTCTACTCACTTTGGACTGTCTTTGTTCTTTTTATAGTTCCCTTAATTATTAGATTATTTACTTAATATTTTTCTTGTTCCTAGAGGTAGGCCTGTATTGCTCCAAATTTCACCTAAAGGGCTGATTTAGTAAATCTGGGGAGACCTTGAGAACCTGCATTTCTAGTAAATTCCCAGGAGAGGCTGACGCTGCTGATGTGGGGATCACACTTTGAGAACCACTACCCAAAGGCATCCGTTGTATGCAACATTTTAAATTCTCTCCTATGCACCTAAAATTACTGTTAAGTAGCAACCTAGGGAGAATTGTGACAATAGGTAAAAGAGGCCATGAAAGCTTCAGGACTCACTCTGTCTCTTTGGCTCCAAGTCTTTGTTCAGGTGTCAACTCCTTAATGAGAGCTGCCCCCGAGGACCCCACTTATAAGTGATCTCTCCCCATCTCCAGATTCTCAACTCCTCTTACTTTGATCTTTTCTCTTTCTCTCCCATAGCACTTAGGACCTAACATACTGTGAGATTCACTTACTTGTTTATGGTTTACTGTCTCTTCCCCCAATTAGACTATAAAGGCTAAAATGCAGGGATTTTTGTTTTTGATTCCAAGGGCTGAACAGACTTTTTTAAAAAAATATAAATGCAACATGCAAATTGAAAAATGAATTGGATCCTTTAATTTCCTCAGCAGAATATAAACTCATTTAAAAAAATGTACTACTTAACTACACATGTTCATAGGAAGAGAGCATAGTGAGGAAAAACAGACTTTTGAGACTGGGAGCACCTGGGTTCAGAAGCCAGCTTCACCATTTCCTGGCTCATGTGTACACAAAGTTAATGTCACATTTTAAGGGCTCAGTGCCTTTACTTTTAAACTTGTGACAACATTGATGATTATTAGAATTAGACAAATGTATACAAAATATCTAGCAGTCTTATCACTACAGAAGTGCTTTTGCATATCACTTCCTCCTTGATACCTCTTCTCTTCTAGCTCACATTTCACTTAAAGTACAAGCTACTTTGAAAATTAAAAGCCCGTCTTTTAATTTTTGATAGAATTCTATCTAAAGGCACATTCCTTTTTATTTTGTTTATATTGATTTTTTTACAGAGAGGAAGGGAGAAGGATAGAGAGTCAGAAACATCAATGAGAGAGAAACATCGATCAGCTGCCTCCTGCACACCCTCTACTGGGTATGTGCCCGCAACCAAGGTACATGCCCTTGACGGAAATCAAACCTGGGACCCTTGAGTCCGCAGGCTGACACTCTATCCACTGAGCCAAACCGGTCAGGGCAAAACACATTATTTTTTTTTAAATAAAAATCTCCAAGGACTTTTAAGCAGAACTCTATTATTAAACATTAAAACCTTTGCATCACCTTTCCATAACTGTACCTTCAGATGAAAAGTCTTCCAACAAATATTAAATACTAGAGGCCCAGTGCACAAAAACTTGTATACTCGGGGGGGTAGGGGGCGGTCTCTCAGCCCGGCCTGTGCCCTCTTGCAGTCTGGGACCCCTCGGGGAATGTCCACCTGCTGGCGTGCGTGACCAGCCTGAGGGGCTGAGGCTGGCCAAGCCCCCCAGTGGGGACCCTCACCCCACGGGGGTGTGGCCAGACTGGGTGAGGGGCTGAGGGCCGTTTTCCGGCTGCCCACAGCTCCCATTAACCCAACGTGCCAGTGAGGCTGGCTGGAATCAGGTTTCTGGGGTTTATTTATCTTCTATAATTGGAACTTTGTTGCCTTGAGCGGAGGCCTAGTCAGGCAGTTTCAACTCCATCACTGGTGCAATGGAAGCCTCCTGTTTGCTCTAGCTCTGTGGCTGCCAGCCACCATCTTGGCTGGGTTAATCTGCATACAGCCTCTCTGATTTGGCTGGTGGGCATGGCTTGGCTGGTGGACGTGGCTTAGGTGTCTCAGAGTCATGGTTAATTTGCATATTACTCTTTTATTAGATTAGATAATGTGGAATAACGATAATATTTTGCTGATACTGAGAAAGTATTTCAAGTTCAATCCCCACAAAGTATTAAAATCTCCCCTGATCATGTTCATCCATAAATGTGTTTCTGGGCAATAGGCTACTTAAGCTTTCTAGTAGCCCTTCTAAATAGGACTAAAACTAAAACCTTACAAGTATTTTAGAGAAAGAAATAATTTTTACAAATGTGGATATTCTATCTGCCTACTTTAGCTATAAATGCCCTGCATGAGAACGTTGCAACAATGACCACATTCACGAGTGTGATGACATATATATGGTATGCATACATTTATGCTGCACGTGCATACATGACCTGATATTGCTGAAATAGTCTTTATTTCTGAACATTCCAAAACAGCAGTGTACACAGTAACAAATATTAAGTCATATACCATAAGAAAAGCATTCATTAGTGCAAATGGGTTTTGTAAAAGGTCTATCAAAAAGATTTATTTGCTTTAAAATGCATTCATTTCCAGAAGCATTGTTAATAAAACATTACAGTTTCATCCTCTGTAATAAAGTATTGAAAATCAGTGGTGGTATAGTAGCAAACATTGCCAGTATTAAGTGCAATGAGCTTGTGATGCCTTTATAAATATGAAACCCATGTGTGACAATAAATTAACAATGCAAAAGACGAGACCATTTAACTTGCTGTCTAGCTACCTCCTTGCAATGCTTCAGATTACACAGTGCTCATTCAACACAAAATTATGTCTCTGAAACTGTTTGGTGGATTTTTGCTGATATATCCTCAGAGTTAAAAAAATAGTCCCTTAACCACAAAAATATTTTTATGGCACAAAATTTAAGTTGTTCCATAGTGGTTCACGTAGGTGTAAAAAGAAATAGGCACAAAAAAAAAATAAAATTCCTGTAAACTATAAAAAAGTAAATTTCAAAGCATACATTGATCGAACATATTTGTAAATATGTAATGTATTAAAACACAGAACATGTACTGGGAAGATGTTTAGAACACATAAGTAAATTGAACAAGTTTACTTTAAAAACTCATATGGCAAAGAAAGCATTAATAATACTTCTCAATTCTCTCAAAAAGTATTCAGGTACGTAGCAGTTCTACAAAAACTTTCTAGATCTAAGTGTCACAATACTGCAACCATGGATTTGAGAATGCTGCAGTATCTCAGGCAAATATTTAAGTGCAATAATTAGTCTCTGGTGATTGGTTCATTGAAAAACAATGCAGTAAATATGTTAAAATGCAAAAGGGAAAGAATATCCTGACACCCACTGTTACCCAGCCAGCTAGGTAATACAACCCTCATTTCCACTTCTTTCCCATTCTTCAAGGGTACATAAAACTGCGTCAGTAGCAACCATCTCTCCAGTTTCCGTCTCTCAGAGTGCTGAGTGAAGACAGAGGCTTTGGAGGCTGAAGGAAACTATAAAGGTGAGAAAAAAGAAACAGTGTTAATAACCCTACGGGTCACCCTGGCTTGTTTGGCTCACTGGATAGAGTGTCGACCTATAAACTGAAGGGTCCCAGATCAGATTCCTGGTCAAAGGCACATGCTCAGGTTGTGGGCTCATCCTCATTAGGGGGCGTGCAGGAGGCAGCCAATCAATGATTCTCTCTTATCATTGACATTTCTATCTCTCCCCCTCCCTTCCTCCTCTCTGAAATCAATATATGTGTGTGTGTGTGTGTGTGTGTGTGTGTGTGTATGTATATATATCCCCCTACAGGTCACATTGCTTCCTTTCATTGCTCCTCCAGTCATGACAACCTGTTGGCCACACTCTGGAGCTTTGCAACATGCGCATCTGCTAGAAACCCAGTGCTCACCACAGTGCTATGTACTCTGTGTGGGCATGAGAGAAAAAGAACAATACCCTTAATGTGTAAAACACACTTTAATCAGAAAGAAAAGGTAAACTCAATAGAAAAAATGGCCCCAGAACCAAGTTACTTCATTGACTATAAACAGCAAATTAACATAAATTTTTAAGTATGTTTTTATTGACTTTTTATAGAAAGAAAAAGAGGGAGAAAGAAACATTGATGGGCTACCTCCCATATGCACCCCAATCAGGGACCCACAGCCTGGGAATAGAACCGAGACCTTTTGGTGCACAGGATGACACTCAACCAACTGCGCCACACTGGCCAAAGCACAACATGAAGAAATTTTAAACCTTATGGATAATCAAACATTTGCCTATCAGATTGGCAAAGAATTAATTGCCAGTGTTTTCCAGTTTGGGAAAACAGACCCTCACAAAGCGTCTGGTAGTGACGACCTTTCCAGGAGGCTAGGTCGGAGACAAATAGATGGTCCTATTTACCTATACAGTATGTGTTAAATAACCTATGTATGTTCTATTCAGCCATAACCCCAACAAAGCTCTGCATTTACGAGGGGAGAATTTATTTAACAAATATACACCAAAGTTATTTCTATCGGAGTAGTAGGATTCTAAATCAGCCTTTATTTTCTGTGTTTTTCAATAGTTTCTGAATTTTTTTCTGATCTGAGCACCTAATACTTCTAATCAGAAAATAAAAAAGCAAAACTATTTATACATACCAGTGCATAAAGAAAAATTACTTGTTTCCACATCCCTTTCAAACTTTTACTGATTTCTCCCTCTCCTCCTTCATATATTCTTTTCTTATAAAATTGTTACATTTAATGCCGCTGTTGTTTCATCTTCCAAGCTCTCCTCAACCCACTTTTATGGAATTTTTTTAACCATAAAACACTCCAGGATATCTAAGTACAAGAAGGGTATCTCATGACTATGAGCTCATCTAAAATGTGTCCTGCAACTAATCTAGAATTATGGAGTGGGGAGGACTGTTACCTGGACCACAATGAACTTACACAAGCTAACAAAACCCACTGTCATTAAGATTTTTTTTTAAACCATGCATGTGATGGGAAGGTATATGTGTGCAAATGCATGTGTGTCTAACACAGTTGGGCTCATTTTGATAGAAAAATGGATTCATAAAACATTTGCAATCCTACTCTGTGCTGGACACACTGCTTGACACTAGGGACATAAAGCAATGAAGCAAAGATCAACTACCCCCCTTGAAGAAGCCTGCATTCTCGTGAGGAGAGTCAGATCACATTATAAACTAATAAATGGAGTAGGAGAAGGGAGAGAGAGGGAGGAGGCCCTGCAAATAACTCCAAGGAAGGGAAATGCAAGAGTTCTGGAGGTGGCGCTTTCCTGGTAAATTAAAGCAAACAGGGCATCAGGGTGAAGTGTTGAGGGAAGGAGGAAGAAGATGAGATCAGAGAGCGGAAGACCTGACCACACAGGGACACCCACACCCATCACTTTCCGGAGGAAGAGGGACACAAGTCAGGCCAAAAAGGGTAGCGTGGCCTACTATTAGGGTTAGACTGAGACCAAGATAAAGGCAAGATGGTGCCAGGAGCAGCTTCTAATCTAAAACTGCAAATGAAGTAACGTAGACCCAGGAACGAAGACTCTTACCTTCTGACAGGTTGTGCAATTTTGCTTCGAGGCAGGTTACTCCCATTTATTGCCAGTGAAGGTCTTGGAAGTGCACTGCGGCCCATGATCCCAGAAGTGGTAGCTTTGTTTGGTGTGGGGATTCCAGTATTGGAATATAATTGTAAGCCATTGGATAAAGGCGTGTTACTGCTTCCTTGAACAGTTGGGCTCACATAAGCTGTGGCTTTAAGAGGCTGTCGGACAGACACAGGGAAGTGACCCACACTGTGGATTCTGTGTTGAAGTTGTCCTGGTGATGGAACTAGAAGAGTAAATGATGTTCATATCAGTCAAAATTTCTATCACTATGCAACTTAAAAAATGTTATATTTTTTAAAAGCCTATATTATCTGAAAGATATATGTATATATAAAATGGAACTTTTAATATGTCTATATAAAATGGAATTTTTTTATATATTATATATAATTGTATTGCATTATACAATGTTGCCAATTGACAGAAGACTCTGTTAGTATTGGAAAATCCAATCATTGATTTTTTAGAGAAACATCGATTTGTTGTTCCACTTACTTATGCATTCATTGGTTGATTCTTGTATGTGCCCAGACCAAGGGATCGAGCCTGCAACTGAGCTACCCAGCCAGGGCTAGAAAATTCTAATTCTTGACAAGAAAGTCTTGTATTCTATCAATCAGCAACATTTTTGAGTGCCTAACTATATTATATTATTACTAGAGGCCCGGTGCACGAAATTCATGCATGGGTAGGGTCCCTAGGCCTGGCCAGTGATCAGGGCTGAGAGGGGCCTTCTGGCTGCTGGCTGGGGCCTCCCTTCATTCCGCAGGGCCCCTAGTGGTCAGCACACATCATAGCAAGTGATCGAACTCCTGTTCTCTCAAACTCCCAAAGGGACACTTTGCATATTAGCCTTTTATATAGAGAGAAAATATATTATTATATTCTAAGAATAACCTCCTTTTCTTTAACAATTTTGAGTTCCCACAGGAAAACTTCCTTGTTTGGAAGACATTAGAATTTCTTGATCGTTACTTGGAGGAGGATTTCATGAAAATACAAGGGACAATTTAGCTGTTATTATAGAAAGGAAGACAGAAGTGGCATCAGTAAGTACAAAGTACAGCTTATTACAGATATACTTCCTAAACAGTTTTCATCATGACATTTACAGTTTGTGAGGAGAATAAATGAGTTACTCTGCATGAAGCCTTACAAGGCATCTGGCATGTCATCGCCAGTAAGTGAGTGCTAGCTATTATTACCTTGGTAAGGACAGCAAAATCTATAAAATGAAAAACTTCTCAGAGCAAGACTCTTAAAAGCTTCACTAATGTACTGGCCCAACAGTGAATATCATTTCACATTAAGAAAATGAACTGTTGCCCTAACTGGTCTGGCTCAGTGGATAGAGCATTAGCTTGCAGACTGAAGGGTCCTGGGTTCGATTCTGGTCAAGGGCATGTACCTTGGTTGCAGGTACATTTCAAGTGGGAGGTGTGCAGGAGGCAACTGATCGACGTTTCTCTCTCATCGATGTTTCTAGCTCTCTATCCTTCTCCCTTCCTCTCTGTAAAAAAATCAATAAAATATATTTTTTTTTAAAAATAAATAAATTGAACTGTTTGGCAGAAATTTTTTAATTCTTTTCTCCAATGGAAAACTGAATCACAAACTTAACGGAAATTTATGCACATACTCTGCCTGTTGTTTGCTAACTTTTCCAACCTTTGTTGCCTCGTACTCACCAATCAGTTAAACAGGAACACACCCTATTTTCTAAAACATTTTAGCTGATTTTGAACTTAAGCATAGAATATATAATAAATATCTTTTTGAAATAAAAATAGGAGCAGAGCAAAAGAAAATGTCTGTAAAGTTTAATACTAGAGACCCAGTGCATGAAATTCATGCATGGGGGAGGGGGTTCCTCAGCCTGGCCTGCACCCTCACAATTCGGGATCCCTTGGGGGATATCTGGCTGCTTGTTTAGGCCTTATCCCTCCTAAATCGGCAGTTGGACATCCCTCTCACAATCTGGGACTGCTGGCTCTTAACCACTCACTTGCTTGCCTGCCTCATCGCCCCTAACCACTTGCCTGCCTGCCTGATCACCTCTAACTTCTCACCTGCCTGCCTATCTTATCAACCTAACTGCTTGCCTGCCTACCTGATCACCCCTAACTGTCTCTGCCTCAGCCCCCACAGCTTCATCTGGAAGGATGTCCAGAATGACATCTGGTAGGTCATTCGGCTGTTGGGTCTAATTAGCATATTACACTTTTATTATTATAAATTTCTTGAAAGTATTTTCTTGAAAATATTTTCTTAAATTACTTTTTCACAAGTATATAGTAGGTGAATTCTATATCCAGGAGTGCTGATGTATGTGTATAGTAGTCAAGTTCAATAAAAAATAAGGTCTATGTAAAATTCTGCTATGGTTTTGTTCCCATCAAGTTTTTGGGACACTGTAATCTTTTCTTGGTTTACAAATCATCTCCAGGCCTCCAGGTTTGGACATATCAATATTATGGCTGAGTCTGCTTCCCATGGGTCAGGTTCAGACTTAACCCCAACTACCTATATAGACCAAATGAGCAGCAATAGGGGTGTGGGGACCAGGAACCACAAGATCCCCACAAAAAGTAAAAATATGAACACCAAACTGAACACTCATTACTCTGTTTGTTGCTGTGTAAAACAAGAATGACAGACTGTGGTAAGATGAAATGGAGTAGACAAATAATAAAATTTCATGGGGCGGGGAAGCTGTGGGGTAGTGAAAAACAACACAGAAGTAACAGCTAGACAGAAGTGGTATGCTTTCTTCAGAGTAAAGGTATCAAGTAGACAGAAAGAGGCAGATCTATAAAGAAAACAGATTTTGTGTGATAATTAAACACCATTAAGTGCTTCTGCTGCTATCCTTGGATATGAAGGATTACATATAACCTACTATGTAACTGATAACATAGGCACTGATAAAAATACTACTCAATTTTAATGGTGGGAATAAAAAGTTACAAGACGAGAAAGTTGTTCCCAAGAGGAAAAATAAGAAATGGAAGAGTAAGATATTTGCTTAATGGTGTTATGACTAAAAATTACAAAAAATTAAAAATTGATATACTTACTACAAGACTGTATTCTTGAAAGCCCATTTCCAGCTCCGTGCAAGCTTGAGTCAAAGCTCTGACTATTTCGCACGGTGACTGGAGAACTCACATTGCTACTAACACCCATTGTGCTTGGCATCCGAGCTAGATTAGGCATACTTCTTCGGAGCTTGTCTAGAAAAGAAAGAATTTTTACTGAGTTAAAAATCACAAACTTTACACCTACGAAATACTAGTTTTCAAAAGTAAGTACACATATAAAACATATTTTCTTCAAAAATAAAATTATCATGTTCATTATCCTATATAATAAAAGGGTAATATGCAAATTGGTCCTAACAGCAGAATGACTGGGAATGACTGGTCACTATGACACACACTAATCACCAGTGGGCAGATGCCCAATGCAGGAGCTGCCCCTGGTGTTCAGTGCACTCCCACAGGGGGAGCTCTGCTCAGCTACAAGCCAGGCTGATGTACAGCGGTGGTGGTGGGAGCCTCTCCTGCCTCCTCAGCAGTGCTAAGGATGTCTGACTGCAGCTTACGCTACTCCACGCTGGCAAGTGGACATCCCCCAAGAGTTTCTGGGCTGCCAGAGGGATGTCTGACTGCCAGTTTAGGCCTAAGCCAGCAGGTGGACATCCCCCGAGGTTTCCCAGACTGGAAATGGGCACAGGCCGGGCTGAGGGATGCCCCCGAGTGCACAAATTTTTGTGTACCAGGCCTCTAGTGAATTATAAAAAGCTAATGGAATTAACCTTCTGTATAGGAATGTCTCCAGTCACACTCAATGTCTGTACAGGAATATCTCCAGACACACTCAATGTCTCCAGACACACTCGATGTCTGTATAGGAATGTCTACAGACACACTCAATGTCTCCAGAAAGATTGCACCAAATAGACTGCTAAAAGCGCATGAGTTCTATAAAAAGTAGAGATTAGTCAAGCCCTGGCTGGTTTGGCTCAGTGGATAAGAGCGTTGGCCTGCAGACTGGAGGGTCCCGGGTTTGATTCCAGTCAAGGGCACATTCTCAGGCTGCAGACTTGATCCCCATTGGGGAGCATAAAGGAGGCAGCTGATCAATGATTCTCTCTCATCACTGATGTTTCTATCTCTCCCTCTCTTTCCTCTCTGAAATCAATTTTAAAAAAGTAGGAATTAGTCAATTATATATTTGTTCACATACATTAAGTGAATAAAACTGTTATCAAAGTGAGGTTAGAAAATAATCTTATATCCATTTAGCTTTAAAAACATACTAGAAAATGTTACATTTTAATGAAAACCTAGAAGAGTGAAAACCAGCACTGGATCTTTTGCTAGCATATCAAAATAGAAGAAATTATTAAAATTCAAACTTGAGATGTTTTGAGAAATCTAATCACATCAACATGACCATATAACTTCTAAAAAGTTTTAATTATCAAGAATATGCCACCAAACCTTTGGAGGCTTGAAAAAGAACATGCTTCCATTTCCTTCTCCTTGCTATGTACATCTGCTGCTACTTCGGGGCACAGAAAGTCAGGCACGGGTCTCAGTGTTACTGAGAAGCTTCAAGACGGCAACTCTACAAGTTAGTTCTCTCTTTAATAAACACCCTCCCCCCAAAAAAACCAACCCACTAAAATGCATATATCAGGTTACTTGAGCTTAGAAAAGAAAGGATATCCTATATAATATCCTATATAATAAAAGCATAATATGCAAATCAACTGAACGGTGGAACGACCAGTCGACGGGAGGCAGGGCCGGCGAGCAGGCGGTGCCAACCCAGCCAAGGCATGTGCCAGCGGGCAGAGGGAGGGAAGGGCAATGGGGAGGACAGCAACCAGTGGTGGTGGAGGGGCAATGGGCAGGGGCAGCACCATTCCCTGATAGGCCCATCCAGTTGCTTCCCACAGAGGGAGGCTGGGAGGCAACAGTGGGGTGATGGGGTTGGCACCAACCCGAATGCCCATCCAGTCACCTCCCGCAGAGGGAGGCCAGAGTGTTGGTTAGCCATCAGTAGGACATCCCCTGAGGACTCCCAGACTGTGAGAGGGTGCAGGCCGGGCTGAGCCCACCTGCCTCCCAGTGCATGAATTTTTGTGCACTAGGCCTTTAGTGTTTAAATACTAAGTCAAAACTCATTAAGAACAAAACTGAATTCATTTCTTTCTGCTTCACAGAGGGCCTTTCCACATTAATTTTGTATCCTGCTACATTGCCAAATTCATTTATTAAGTCTGATAATTTTTTGATGGTGACTTTAGGGTTTTCTATGTACAGTATCATGTTGATTGTAAACCCTGTCTGGAAAGTCACCTAATCTAGAAATCTGGAGAACCTCCTAAGATTTGCCTCCCTTCTTCATCCTTGATTCCAAGTCCTCAAAAGTCTGCCTCATAAATATTTTTTAAATATATTTTATTGATTTTTTTACAGAGAGGAAGGGAGAGGAATAGAGAGTTAGAAACATCAATGAGAGAGAAACATCAATCAGCTGCCTCTTGCACACCTCCCACTGGGGAAGTGCCCGCAACCAAGGTACATGCCCTCAATCAGAATCGAACCTGGGACCCTTCAGTCCGCAGGCCAACACTCTATCCACTGAGCCAAACAGGTCAGGGCTGCCTCAGAAATCTTTAATGAATCTTCATTACTACCACCTGGTTTGGACCTAATTATCACTGTTGTGTGTTTTTTTAATCCTCACTGGAAGCTATGGTTTTTGAACATCTTAATGACTAGCATAAAAAAGTGAGTATCAATACAAAATTAAATTACTTTGACTAAGCAGCAAAGAGGTACAGGGAAATAATTATAGGTACAAGGAAATAATTATATGTCATTATTTAGAAAATTAGTTGAGTTTCATGTTTATTAATTTTCTAACTCGTTACTATAAAAGTTTTCATATATATATACTAGAGGCCCACTGCAGGAAGATTCCTGCAAGAATAAGGCTTCCTGAGCAGGAGCAAAGCAGAGAAGGGAGCGAAGCCAGAGAGGCAGGCTTCGCTCCATTCTCCGCTGCCTCACTTCCTCCCATTGCTGCTGCCTCGGCTCCCTCCCTTCTCTGCAGCTTGGCTCCCTTCTGCAGCACTTGGCTTCCTTCTAGGCTATCTTCAGTCTTCGTTCCGCCTGTGTATGCAAATTAACTGCCATCTTGGCTTGGTTAATTTGCATACAGTCGCTCTGATTGGCTGGTGGGCGTGGCTTAGGTGTCTTGGAGTGATGGTTGATTTGCATATTACTCTTTTATTAGATTAGATATATTGAAAAGTATTGTAAAAGTATTGTAAATTAGTATCAAAAATGTATGTATGTTTTTCATCTAGATGTACTAGTTTTCATTTGCCACATTTACTAGTAATTCACCTCCGTATATTATATATATA